>CAUYQU010013447.1:0-62748 GCA_963574635.1 Cheracebus regulus | reverse complement strand
AAAACTCTACTCGGCTTTTTTTTTTTTTTTTTTTTTTTTTTGAGACAGAGTCTCGCTCTGTCTCAAGGCGCCAGGCTGGAGTGCAGCAGCGTGATCTCAGCTCACTGCAACCTCTGCCTCCCAGGTTCAAGCAATTCTCCTGCCTCAGCCTCCTGAGTAGCTGGGATTACAGGCACATGCCACCATGCCCAACTAATTTTTATATTTTTAGGAGAGATGGGGTTTCACCATGTTGGCCAGGATGGTCTCGATCTCTTGACCTTGTAATCCACCCACCTCGGCCTCCCAAAGTGCTGGGATTACAGGCGTGAGCCACCACGCACAGCCTCTACTAGGCTTTTTAAATGTGTGGCTCTGAAAAAAATCTCTGTAATTGGCTGGGCTCGGTGGCTCACACCTGTAACCCCAGTGCTTTGGGAAGCTAAGGCAGGTGGATCATTTGAGGTGAGGAGTTCGAGACCAGCCTGGCCAACATGGTGAAACCCTATCTCTACTAAAAGTCAAAAAAAAAAAAAATAGCCAGATGTGGTGGCTGGCACCTGCAGTCCCAGCTGCTTGTGAGGCTGAGGTATGAGAATTGCTTGAACCCAGGAAGCGGAGGTTGCAGTGAGCAGAGATCACACCACTGCACTCCAGCCTGGGCGAGAGAGTGAGACTCTGTCTGGAAAAAAAAAGAAAGAAAGAAAGAAAAGAACAAAAAGAAAAATCTCTATAATCAGTAGATCCAGAAATGGAAAATAGTGAAACTCCCTTACTTCTGAACAGATGCAAACCATTCCAGAAGGTTCCTCTCAGTCTCTGTCTCTCTTCCTCTTCCTTTGACTCCTGTCTCCCTGCATTCTCTTTCCCACTCTACTCAGCCCATCTCCTGAGGATCACTGAATGAGCTCCCACTAAAGGCTGGCAAAGGTGTGGGTGGGTTTAAGGGTGATAAATGAGAGAGACAAAGCAGTTTAGTGTCTAAATCCATGTGACCCTGCTGATTAGAGCATCTCAGATGGAGTGACATCTCACAAAGCTCAGGAGGATGAGCTGGAGATCCGAGTTATGGCTTCTATGGAGCCATTTGGCCAGGCTTCTCAGAGTGCCTTGAGAATATCTACCCTCACAGTGCTCTAGGGAGGCTGGGGGCAAGTGGGACCACCAGATCCAGAGCTGTCCTTAAGTGAGCTAGACTGGAGGAAAGTACACTTGGTAGGACAGAGACCACCCCCAGCCCTCCCCCAACATTTGTAAACAGCTCAAGTCTGATATGAATTCACATCATGGACAAAAAAGTAGGAACGGGATGGAGGAGAGCTATCAAGATACTATGGTGGGATAGAGAGAGGAGAGGATGCCTCCTAGGGAGGAATGCTTGCGTAATGATGCTAATATAGGCATTTGCTAATGTCAGTTCTCAGTCCTGACTGCTTCTTCCTCCCCCTCTTTCCATTCCTCCTCCTCTCCCATCAGGCAGTATTCAGAGTCATTAGACATCCCTTGGCTGGGGTTGGAGTAGTGGGGGATGATAACCAGAAAAGTTGCTGTCACTCACCACACTCCTGGCTTGTTTTTGTAGTGGAGATTTGGAGGAAGTCTGTATAGTATAGAATCTCTAAAATGCAGTTTTATTACTTTTGGGCTATATCCAATGACACAACACAAACTTGGCTTTAGGTGTGGTCCTAGGGGATCTGCCTGACTGAGCAGAGATGAGAGGATTTTGTAACTAGACGTTGCACAGTGTTTCTAAACACACACCTGTCCAACCACCTGCCTGCTTGTTTGCCTGTGTTTCAGACTGTCCCCTTCAGGAGTGGAAACTGGAGCTCAGATGGGGTCAGCGATGCTGTGAGTAAAGGCACAAGGATGTGGAAGGCCCTTGCCACGGCTGCATGAAACTCTGAAATCATTCCCTCCTCTCCCTCCAGCTCTCTGCTCCTCATGAGCCTTAGAACGGAACAGTGTTCAGGAAAGAGGAATTCAATTTCCTTTTCCCTTGCCTCCAACCATGGCCAAAGTCATAGTCTCCAACCTGAAAATCCCCAGCAGGGAGAAGACACACACATTTATCACTCACACTTCACTTAGCCCAGAGCTTGGAGGGGCAAGGCACTTCCCCCACAGGCAGCCTTATCCAAAGCCTGCATGCGTCCCCTCCCCACAACCATCAGCCCAGGGAGCAAGGGCCCAGTCAGGGGTGCCACCCCCATTGGAGGAGGGACACTTGCTCGGCATAGTAAGTGGCATTTTTACTACCTGGCCAGGCAGAGAATTGGTCTGGCTTCCTTGGCCAGGCAGCTGAGAAGAAAGCAACACCCTGGGTCTGGAATGGGTGATTGACACTGGCCTACCCAAACAGCCTCCTGCTGTCATTTTCTTTCCTTCCTTCCTTCCTTAACATCCTAAGGAAGGAGTTCTTAGTGCTTTCTTCTCGGCCGCTGACATCCTGAGCTGAGTGACTGGTCAATGAGACAAGCAGAGGCATGTAGCCAGGGTAGATGGCCTCCAAGAACATCTCCAAAAGAGAAAAAAAAAAAGTGGCTGGAAAATTCTAATGGTACACAAGGTATAAAATGATGAAACTTGAAAGCCCATCTCTACCTTTCACCACCACCATGTCCCTACCTACTTCTTGGTTTCCTTCTGGGAAACAAAAGAGCCATGCGTGTGTGTGTATGTGTATATGTGTGTACCTATATGTACACATATACACACATGTATATATACATATGTATGTACATACATACATATATGTGTGGTGTAAGTATATATATATATGTAAGTGTATATATATGTTATCACTACATATATATATATATTATCACTACATATATATATATATATATATATATATATATTTCTTTTTTGTTTTTTTTGAGATGTAGTCTCACTCTGTCACCCAGGCTGGAGTGCAGTGGCACAATCTCGGCTCACTGCAACCTCTGCCTTCCGGGTTCAAGCGATTCTCCTGCCTCAGCCTCCTGAGTAGCTGACACTACAGGCGCACACCACCACACCCAGCTAATTTTTGTATTTTTAGTAGAGATGGGGTTTCACCATGTTGACCAGGATTGTCTTGATCTCTTGACCTTGTGATCCACCTGCCTCAGCTTCCCAAAGTGCTGGGATTATAGGCGTGAGCCATTGCACCCCACCATAATATATCATAAATATATTTATATATATTTGCTATCTTAGCAATCTCTTCATCACAGGCCAAGAAGGTGTCCTCACACTTTGATAACTGCAGGCTCTCGAATGATCCTTGGGAAGGAAAATTTGAGAACAGATACACTGGCCTCTTCAACTCAGCCCCAAAGTCTCTGTCCTGTTTCCTTAGTATCTCAGAGCCTTGCTGTGTGCCTGGTGACAACAGCTGGTAATAGTAATCAAGCCAACAAATCAATTCATTACTTGTCTCAAAACACAAAGAGCATAGGCCTGCTGAGACAGTCCTCAAAAGTGGTGTTAATGGCGGGAGGTTCGAGTATCATGCTGAGTTCAGTGCAGAGGCTATTTGAGTTAAAGTGGGGTGGGGGAAAGAAGGTGTAGATTTTCAGGCCACCTCCTATACGCTACCTACTCAACTACTGAATCGAACTGCCCTGCTGAATTACCGCCAGCCTCAAGATGACTTAGCATTTATATTTCAATGTTCACCTACACAAGGGGCCCAAGAAAAGGGGATAAACAGAGGAACAGAAAAGGTTTTTCTTTTTAAATTAGACTTTTTATTTTGAGGTAGGTTCACATGCAGTTAGTTCACATGTAAATTGTAAGTTATCACAAGTTGTAATACAGAGAGATCCCATGTACCCTTTATCCAGTTTCCACCAATGGTAACATATTATTAATATACAACTTAGTATAATATTAAAACCAGAATGTTAACATCAATACAGTCAAGATGCAGAACGTTCCATCACTGCAGGGATCCCTCGTGTTGCTCTTTTATACCAACAGCCATTTCCCTCCTACCTTTTCCTTAACCCCTGGATATCACTAATCTTCATTTCTATAATTTTTTCATTTTCATTTGGCAAGTTATATAATGGAATCATGTAATAATGTAACCTTTGGGGATTAGCTTTTTTTCACTTAACATAACTCTCTGGAGATTAATCTACATCATTCTATGTATCAATACTTTAATCTTTTTTTGTCGTTGAGTATCCATGGTATGGATGTATCACAGTGTGCTTAACCACTCACCCACTGAGGCACAGCTGAGTTCTTTACAGCCAGTCTCCATCCAGATAGGAGATATATTTCCTTGAAAATTCATGAAAAGAATATGTCAAACCTCCCAGTACCCAAGGTGAAAGCAGAGCCCAAGAGCACACATAGCAGCTACGTGCCCACAGACTGCTGAGGCTCAAAATCCTACAGTTCACCCAAAGCTCTGGGCCCTGCTTCTGCCCAGCAGAGCACTGAGGCTAGTGGGTGCTTAGATAAAGGCGTGTGGGATAAGTATAAGGCAGGCAGTCTTATTCAGAAACTTGTATCTGGACTTCAAAGCAACTAAAGAAATGAAATGGCAACCATATCCCAGGGGAGTGGGGGAGTGGAACTTCTGCCAAATCTGAAATCTCTTGCATTTTTTTTTCTGACCTTTTGGGCAAGATGGGGGAGGAGGAGTCACATCTAAATGACTTCCTATAGGGAGATATATGGTTTCTCTCAACAGTGGTTACCTCTGGAATGAGAATTGGGGGTGGGCAGGATCTTTCCTTTTTAAATTAATATACTTCTGACCGGATCGTTTTTTCCCCACAATGAGTATATATTCTACTTTGGCATAGAAACAGCTAATTTTAAAAAGTCACAGTAGGATGTGGCATGGGGGAATGAAAATAACTGATTGGCTGCAAAGGTGTTCTGAAGAGAGGGTCCCTGGTGAAAACTGTTTTGGGCATTCCTTCACTCCTACTTTTATTTATTTATTTTTTACCTTTTACTTTTGCGTGATGAAAATTTTTTAATGAGATATTTTGCATTCTAATTTTCTTACAAGTCTTTAAGACGGTTATTTTACATTTTTTTATTTTTAATTCTTGTGGGTACATAGTAAGGGTATATATGTATGAGGTACATGACATGTTTTGATACAGGCAGGCAATGCAATCACATCATGAAGAATGGGGTATCTATCCCCTCAAGCATTTATCCTTTGTGTCCTTTGTGTTACTAAGAATCCAATTATATTCTAGTTATCTTTTAATGTCAATTAAATTTTTATTGACTATAGTCACCCTATTGGGCTATCAAATACTAGGTCTTATTCTATTTTTTGGTCCCCATTAACCACCCCCACCTCCCCCACAGTTCCTCACTGCTCTTCCCAGCATC
Source organism: Cheracebus regulus (assembly GCA_963574635.1). NCBI lineage: Eukaryota > Metazoa > Chordata > Mammalia > Primates > Pitheciidae > Cheracebus > Cheracebus regulus. Next base: position 57,414 of record CAUYQU010013447.1, on the reverse strand, counting down.
TGGTAACCATCCTTCTACTCTCTATGTCTCTGACTTCATTTTGATCTTTAGATCCCACAAATAAGTGAGAACATGTGATTTATTTATCTATTTATTTATCTATCTAGTTATTTGTTTATTTTATAAACAAAGTCTAGCTCTGTTTCCAAGGCTAGAGAATAGTGTATGTGCGACCCTAGCTCACTGCAGCCTCGACCTCCTGGGTTGAAGTGATCCTCCCACCTCAGCTTCCAGAGTAGGTAGGACTACAGATACACACCATCATATCCAGCTAATCCTCTTTTTTGAAATGTTTTGTAAAGACAGGGTCTCACGATGGTGCCCAGGCTGGTCTCAAGCTCCTGGCCTCAAGCAATCTTCTTGCCTAAGCCTCCCAAATTGCTGGCATTACAATTTGAACCACCGTGTGCAGCCCCACCCCATTTAATTTTAGGGGTGCCCCCTCTTTAATGCCCTCCTCCGACCACCAGCTTAGTCTCAGTAGACTGAACATAACCTCAGGATCTCAGACACTGTGCCCCCTGTCTCCCCTGTCCCCCCAAACACAGTGTTTTATCTGGACTCTCCTCCCACATGCAGGAAACTGCTTTCTGATGCATGATGATGAGAGGCATATATGGGTCAATCAGAATCAGTCAGATTATAAAACCCTATTGGAGCTGATGTGAAAAATCTCCAGAAACACAGTACTATCAACCTGTGGGGAAAGGCGTAAGGACCTCAGAAAATCCTTTCATTTTTGTCTAATGCTGATAATGAACATTTCAGCCACAGCACATTTTTCAGTTAGGACAGTTTACTGGACAATGACCAGAATCATCCATGACAATAGGATTCTGACCCACAACCTCTATAGCCACCAGCCAGGAAACCAAACCACAGTCTCTCAGCAATCACTTCAGAGCAGTCAGGAAGGACATGGTCAATCTCACGTGTCAGATTCACTATCTTTGCCACTGTTCCCTCCACTTCCAACTCAGGATTAACCAGAGAGAGTAAAATAGGCCTCACACAGCAATCATGTAGGATGCTCTGTTTCGAGTTAAACTGGTCCACCTTTCCCTTGCCAACAGCCCCCAATCAGAGCATATGTTTAGCCTTCCTTTTTTCACTATAAAGATTTGCCTCCCTCTGCCTGCCTTTGAGTCTCTGCCAACTCAAATCGTGGTGGCTGACTCCCTTGCTATAGCAAGCTCCGAATAAATACCCTCTTTTCTTCTTGTTTGGGTGATCTTTGTTTATTCTACAATGTCATACCATGTACCTGGGTGCTTGCTCCAGCCTGCTACCTGCCACTGGTCAAGGCTGCCCAGAATGTCCACACGGGCACACTTGAACTATCCCAACCACATTGTAATCGAGCACCTTCATGGTTAAGTACTGTCCTCACTCCACCTTTTGGTAACTTGGTAGCTTGGTGTAGTGATAAAAAATATATTAATATTGAAGCCAGAAACTCCAGCACTTATTAGCTGCATGACTTCAGGCATGTTACTTACCCTCATTACCACATCTGTCAGGTGGAGATAATAATGTCTTCTGGATCTCTTTTGTAGAATTGTGGCTGCATCTTAGAGAGAGGCATCCTTGACCTAGAGAGGTATCTAAGTGTTTAGGTCCCTGTCCCTCAAAGCAATGGTCTTAGCCAAGCGCTCACTGCTGAGCAGTGGGATGAGAAGGGAAAACTTAACAATCCTCAAAATCTTCATGTGGGAAGGATGGATCAGGCTCTGGCCCAGGTCACTGAGAGGTTAGCATACCTGGCTTTTCCTGCTTATCTGGCCCATGATCAGGGAAAAGAATGCCTATTCTTGTGATGGGTGTGGGAAAAGATTTATTGAGGAATGAATGAAAAGGTCCAAGAGTCTGTTTTCTTTTGATTTAGCCACACATCGGGGCTTTTGGGAAGCCACTTAAGCTTCCTAAGTCTCAGTTTTCCCATCTGTAAAATAGTAAAATAACATCTACCCTTCCTGAATGACTAGGTCATTATGAAGATGTGACGGAATAATGTATGTGAAGGTATGTTTAATTTTTTAAGTGTTATACAGTTGCAAGTAATGATTCTTAGGGGACATACAGTTACAGTGGGAGTCTTGGCAGAGAGAGGCCAAATGAGGAAAGCGATGGTTCTTCATATTTTGGAGCTGGGCTGCAAGTTCAACCCCAAGGGCCCTGCCCCTTGCAAAGGCCTCTCCCTGACTCCTCAAGATCCTAGAGTGTCTCAGAAGTGGCTTTTGCATGTCAATAAGCCCTCATTGTTTTCAGAGTATGCTCAGAAATGAAAACTCTCTTTTGCTTCTCTCATATACAGCACTTAACAGTCTGCAGGCCTTCCTCCTACTCTGACTCCTCACAAAGCTGGGTTTTAAAGCCAGGTTGTTTGGTAACATCTCTGCTCTGGCACACGCTGCCTGTATGGCTTTAGGCAAATTACGTACTCTCTGTAACCCAGTTTCCCCATTTGTAAAATAAAGATGAAAATAAAATAGTACCTACTTCACAGTATTGTTGTGAAGATTAAGTGAGCTAATATGTTTAAACACTTTACAGTGCCTGGCACTTAGTAGGTACTTGATAAATGTTAATTACTGTTATTTTTGGGCAGGGCACGGTATACTATCCCCATTTTAGTCAATTGTAGAGCTAGGATCAAACCTGCGCCCCTTATTCTCAGAAAAGTCTTTTTTTTTTTTTTGTCACTCTATCGCCCAGGCTGGAATGCAGTGGTGCAATTACAGCTCACTGCAGCCTTGACCTCCTGGGCTCAAGCAATCCCTCCACCTCAGCCTCCCAAGTAGCTGAGATCACAGACACATGCCACCATGTCGGGCTAATTTTTTTGTAGAGATGGGTTTCACTATGTTGTCCAGGCTGGTCTTGAACTCCTAGGCTCAGGTGATTCACCCGCCTCAGCTTCCCAAATTGCTGGGATTACAGGCTTGAGCCACTGTGCCCAGCCTTAAGAAAAGTCATTCTATAAAATTGAGGGGACTCAAGGAATACAAGAAAATATTAATATTTACAAATCATATATCTGATAAAGGATTAATACCGAAATATATGAAGAAAAATTCAACAACAAAACAACTCAATTAAAAACAGGCAAAAAACCTGAATAGTCATTTCCCCAAAGAATATACAAATGGCCAACAAGCCCTTGAAAAGATAACCATCACTAATCATCAGGGAAATGCTAATGAAAACCACAATGAGATATTACTCACACCCATTAGGATGCATACTATTTTAAAAACAGAAAATATTAAGTATTGGTGAGGATGTGGAAAAACTGGAACCCTTGTGCACTGTTAGTGGGAATGTAAAATGGTGCAACCACTATCAAGAGCAATACAGTGGTTCCTCAAAAAATTAAATATAGATTATAATCACAGCACTTTGGGAGGCTGAGGTGGGTGGATCACGAGGTCAGGAGTTCGAGACCAGCCTGGCCAATATGGTGAAACTCTGTCTCTATTAAAAATACAAAAATTATCCAGGCATGGTGGCATATGCCTATAGTCCCAGCTACTTGGGAGGCTGAGGCAGAAAAATTGCTTGAACCTGGGAGATGGAGGTTGCAGTCAGCTGAGACTACGCCACTGCACTCCTGCCTGGGAGACAGAGCGAGACTCTGTCTCAAAAAAAAAAGTTAAATATAGAATTACTTCACAATCCAGAATTCTAATTCTGGTCATATACGCTAAAGAATTGAAAGCAGGGACTTGATTTATGAACCCATATTCACAGTATTATTCACAATGGCAACTCAAATGTTCATCAATGGATAAATGTGTAAACAAAACGTGGTATTATTCAGTCTTGGGAAGGAAATTCTGACACATACCACAAAATCGATGAACCTTGACAGCATGCTAAGTGAAATAACTCAGTCACAAAAAGACAAATGTATGAATCCACTTGTTTGAGGTACCTAGAGTGCTCAAATTCATAGACACAGCAAGTAGGATGGTGGTTGCCAGGGGTTGTAGGGGTCAGGGGGAATGTGGATTTGCCATTTAATGGTTACAGAATTTCAGTTTTGCAAGATGAAATGAGTTCCATTGATGGATGGCAGTGATGGTAGCCCAACGATGTGAATGTAGTTAATACCACTAAATTGTACACTTTTAAATGGTTAAGACGGTAAACACAATGTTATTTGTATTTTACCACAGGCTTAAATTTGTTTAAATTTTAAAGTTAGTACAGTGGCTGGAGGGGAGATAGAGACATGGTATAAAAGGAAGATCAGAATTGGAAAAATGCTATTACAGGAACCATGCCAGACCCTTTCCCAGCATGCCACAGTTCTGATCGTCTTGTTAGGCTCTTTCTAGCCTGAGAGTCCTTCTGCTCAATTTCAGAAGGACTTTTCCCTTTGGAACCCAAGAAAGTAGGAAATGAGGTTAACTTATATGTTAATACACCACGTATGTTCAAAGAAGGAAAATAACCCTTTTCTTTCCTAAGTAGTAAATTGCTCCTCAAACAGTATGACATTTTCAAAAGGAACTTGATCAAGAAATTCCCATAGCTTTTAAGGTTAAGACCAAACTTCTTAGCAGACTCCTTAAAGGTCTGTCATTATCTGGCCTTGGAAGCCTGCTGACTTTGCCAGCCTCAGTTACCACCTGCTTTTCCTTGATCGTCTGTTCTACCACACTGGTCTTCTTGCAGGGCCTCCATGGAGCCTCTGCACATACTGTTCCCTCTGCCAGAAACACCCTTCCCTCTACCCTTTGCCTAGTTAAAGTCTTCTCATCCCTCAGGTGTCAGCAAAATCCTCACTTCCTCAAGGAAACCCTCCCTGATCTCCTGAAAAGTCAGAACCTCCCTATTATGTGCTCTCATAGTATTTACCTCTCCTTTCTAGAATTTTTCACAGTTCAGTTCTTATTGATGTACATAATGTCTGACTCACTAACTAATCTATGTGTTCCATGGAGGCCGGGACCATGGAATGTATGCAGTTTCATTCATCATTAGGGCCAGCACAGTGCTTGGACATAGTAGAGTGCTTAAAAAATATTTGTTGAATGAATTAATGGCAAACCAAAGGAAATAATTTTTAAAATGAAACTGATAGTCAAGTTTCCAATGTACAGAGATATCTGATCTTAAAAATCCCTAATAAAGGCAGTGGGGTGTTTCTCTGGGTCTTGAAGCTCTTCAAAGCCCCTTCTCTTAAAATGATTATATTTGGATTCAAGGGGACAGGCTCATAGGAACTGTGTCTACTTCCCTCCCTCCATAACCCAACTTGCCTCCCAGTTTTATACCTCTCAAGTGCACCAGCTCCATGCATTAGGGGTACATTCTGCTGATGCCCACCCAGAGTTTGCCAGCCCCTTAACTCAGTAGGCATAATGTATGATCGAATCAGTGTAGCCATAGCAAGAAGATGGCAGTTCCTTTGAACTCCCTTCCCAGGGCTAAGAGGCTAGAGGCCAGGGGTGGATGGTGAAGTCCTGGCTACCTGGAATGCAAAAAGCTCAGGGTGAGGGGCAAAGCCTCAGGCCTGGGGAGGAGGGAAAGAAGCACCCAGATACCCACTATAGAGTCAAGTTGAAGAATACATACCTGCTACTATCCTCCTAGCCCTTAAACCCTGCCTAATGGGAGGCAGGAAGGAACTGTCAACAGGTTCCAGATGGGAGTCAGAAAGACATTTTCCCTCCAGAACTTGGCACCTCTGTTCATCTGCAAAGGTTAATACAGACCTAGCAGAAAGGGTTCCTCCTGATTTATGAGGACTCTATGACAAGGTAGTCTGGGAGCCAGGAGAGGTGGGATTCCAATCCCTATGTCCTTACATCTGCAGAGCAACCTTTTTGTGGGAGGAAATGGGAAGCCAATTAATTTTTGACACCATGTAAAAAACTGGTATTTCCTGATCCAACACCAGGGCAGCCAGAAGTTTATAAATGAAGACTCTATGGTTCCTTTGAAAATATGTAAGTTGTTGTTGGAATAAAGCAGCTTTAGTTCTTCATTGGAAATATTTTGTGTTGGGTAAATAGAAGCCAGAAGCATGTTCCACTGATAGTATGACTTCAGCATGGGCAGGCTAATGAAATGTACACTGTCAGCCCGGGCTACAGAGGCACATGACAAGAGCAAGCTACACATTGTTGCCAGAGTCCAAGGATGCCCACGGAGTAGGTGGAAATCAAAACAAAACTTCCTAAACTTTGCTGAAGTGTGCCTTGGACAAGGTAGCTTTGTGGCTGTGCCTGGCCTGATTCTTCCCTGCACTTGACCTCTCGCTCAGCACCTCTAGGACTTTGCTCATGCTGGTCTTCAGCCTCTCCTGCCCCACTAGCTGGGATATCAGGGACTCTAACCTTGGCAGGTCCCCATTTTTCTTTTACTATGTTTCTTCATCTAGGAAATGAGAAGTCTGGACCAGAATCTAGTAAACAGATATTCCCTCTGGTCCCTCCAATTCCTCACCCCATCTATCTCTCTTCCTTCTAGGTGGGTAAACAGCTAACACCTCCTCCAGGAAGCCTTGCCACCTTATAAATTCTACCTAATTCTGGCCCTAGACTGCATAATCACATTCAAGTCATTTCATGGGTGCAAAAGGTAGGTAGGTCCTTGAATACAGGAACCATACTTTCTAGTTATTTTGTCTCATACCCCATCTTCAACATGTGGTAGTTTTCCTTGTAAAACTGGTATGGAATCCATGCTGCTGATTGACTAGCTGAGGAATCAGGTAGTTACTTACTGAAGATGAAAGAAAATTAGAAGAATGTTTTAAAGAAAAGCAGTAACAATGAGAGTTAAATGGCCTTTCTAAGCAGGTAAAGTATGGTTAAGAACAAGGATTCTAGAATCAGTCAACTGCATGTTTGAAACCCAGCTCTACTGAGTAGTAACTGTGGGTTCTTGTGCAAGTCACTTACATTCTATGTGCCTTAGTTTTCTCATCTATAAAAGCAGGGATAATAGTCCTACCTTGTAGGGTTGTTACCAAGTTTCAGTGAGATCATGCATGAAAAGTCTACAGAACAGTGCCTGGCATATAAGAAATGCTCTAAGAAATGTTAGCTTTTATGTTGATGATGGGGAAGTCAACCCATCCCAAGAGGGCTGATCTCAAGGCAGAATGTCCACAGCCTCGGCCCACTGTTTCTTCCTCCCCACTCCTAAAAAAGTAGAGGGGATTTCCAGAATCTTGAATAAATGCTTGGTTGCCTTTGGAATATCCACAGTTGACTTCAGTGATCCAAGTTCCTCTTTTACTTGTCCTTATAATTTAAGGAAATGTCTTTGGGAATCCTGGAAGTTCAAGGGCACATATGTGACCTATTACAAATGGCGGACATGGGGGCATTGGGGAGGAGAAAATATAGATTCATGGATATCATGCCCTAATTCATTATTGGTATGCCATGCTATTTTACTCTTTGATGCCACCTCTATCCAAAAAGCGCTCCCCTTCCCCTCCTTTGGCCTGGTGAATCTGACCCACTTTTCAAGTTTTACTCAAATCTCACTTATTCTTTGTATGTCCTCCCTTCACTACAGCCTCTCCTTTGGATGCTAATGTTCCATATAAGGCCCTGAACACGCTCTTTGTACTGTAATTGTCTGCTCAAACTGAGGCCCCTCCTGGGCAGGAACCATATTTTATTGATCTCTATCTTTAGCACTCAACACAAGACTAAGACCAAAGAAGGTATTTGAAAAGGTTTGTGTAATGAATTCATGGCCTTACTAAGTCCCTATTCCTAATAACAACAGGCCAGTGTCTAATGAGAGTTCCCAGCCTTTGGCAAGGATGGAATCTGAGAAATTTCAAGGGACTGGAGTTCTGGCCTTGGCTGGGACTCAATGTGAATGACTTTGTGTCCTGAGCCCAACTATTCCATCTCCGCTCCCCGGAGAAGAAGCACAAAGAGAAATAGGGCAGCGGCACTATCATAACCTTGATCCTCTGATCACATAATTCCTCTGCCCTCTTCAAATCCTCCCTCCATCCCTCAAGGTCTAGTTTGGAGCTTTTCCATGAAGAAAGAACATTCTCATCCCAGCCCAGGAAGGGATTCTTTCTCCTCTGAATTCCTGTAAAGTTCATTGCCTGGATAAGTCTGAGACACTGAGGCTCAGAAAGAGAAGTGACTTGCTATAGACCCCAAGTCTCTTGGGGAATGTGATCAAAATAGATTCCTGTGCCAGACCCTAGACCTATGGAATCAGAATAAGGATCTGGGGGACAGCTCTTGAAAAGCACTAAACTACCTTATGCTACATCTATGCTGTGTCTCCTCAACTGGCTTACCAGGAGCTGATGGCAGAGGCTCTTTCTTCTCAGTTCTCTGTGTCATCCATCCTCACATCTGTGTCCTCCACAAGGTCATATGTGTGCCCTTCTTAGTTGTCTGTGTCCTCCATAGCCCCAAACTATAAAGGTTTCTTCATTGACTAACCCCTGGGCTGCTTCCTCATGAGAAAATTAAAATGAACACAGAAACCCAACGTAAAGTTAGTCTGAGGGCACCAGGGAAAAGCTGGCCTTGGCAGCCTTCCTCAGATGCTGCTTTCTGTCTGGCTTTCTAAGTGCCAGCGTTAACATTAACCAAAATTATTCCATGTTGGAAGATTCTATTTCTTAGGATGATAAAGGGTTATTTACTTGGACCCTGTCAGACATTTTTCTCAACTCTCTATTGTGAAGAAGACTGAACATTCCAAAACAAATGAACACACCAATGCATGATTATCTAGACATACACTGAAATCACAGTCTTTCTTTTTTGTTTTTGAGACAAGGTCTCACTGTCACCTTAGTGTGCAGGGGCACGATCATGGCTCACTGCAGCCTCAAACTCCCCAGAGCTCAAGTGATTCTCATGCCTCAGCCTCGTGAGTAGCTAGAACTACAGGCACATGCAACAATGTCTGGCTAATTCTTTTATTTTTTTGTAGAGACAGAATTTCGCCATGTTTCCCAAGCAGGTCTCTAACTTCTAAGCTCATGCAATCCTCCCACCTCGGCCTCTCAAAGTGCTGGGATTACAGGCATTAGCCACGGTGCCCAGCTTGAGGCCACAGTTTTATACTTTCTTGGTTTCTGTTCCCAGCCTGGGCAATGATTCCAGATAATGAAGATGAGCCACCTCACAAAGGTTCATTACAGTCACTAGGCTGAGCTCATTAAGACAGGAAGGTAACCTCAGACATTGTGGGAACTCTTCTCACAAGAAGGGCGACAAAATAGGCTTTCTGCTTGAGCCTCAGTTTCTCAAAAATTCCCACTAAGCCCCTTCCTCAGGATTCTGACCAGTTAAGTTTCTACTTGACTGAGAAGGCCAGAGTTATCTAGACCTCAAGCCTAGGTCCCCACTGACTTCACTGACCCTGCCTCTGGGAAGAAAAGTGGCCTACATGCTTGTCACCCATCAGAGCATAGACACAGGATCAACCCCAGCCTGACCCTGAAGGCTCTTTCTGATACTAAAAAGCCATTTCCCTGTCTCTGGGCCTTTGGGCACAGTTGGATAGGCAGAAACCCTGGTTAGAGAAAGAAAGGGAGCTCACTCATTCACTCATATCACTAGTCATTCCATGTGCAGAGACGTAGCCAGCAAGTCCTCTCTAGAGCCCATTAACACTCACATGCATCAAGAGCCTCTCTGGCCACCCCTCTCTGGGAGTAGACCAGGCAAGCTCCCCTGAGAAGGATGCCTAGGGTTTGAATATACTCAGGCAAGACAATTACCTCAAGTCTCCAAAAAAGTACAGGATGTTTCCTGGGAAGCCAGAGGGTCAGTGTGGGAAAGGTTATGTTCGATTGTTAATTTCCAAGGGCTAGTGCAGAGCTAGAAACAAGAGGTAAGACCTGAAATGTCAGGCACCAGGTAGACACTACAGTGGAGGTAGGATTGAAAAACAAGGGTGTGGGCAAAGTGAGAAAGCCCAATTTCATTGGGGATGGCAGAGGTGGAAGCGGGGGCAGGAAACTGAAATATAACTATAGGTCTCAAAGTCATGAGCAGATCATTGAGTCAAAGCCCCAGGTCCTGGATAGATACTAAGGTTTTCTAATGGGGCCTCAACAGGGCCTTGCCCTCACTGAGTCTGAAGTGTAGCAGGGCCTTTCTGTACTTAAAGAAGAAACTCCAATACCTCCCAGCCTTGGGTCCCTAAAGGCCACCAGAATGTTGAAGCTAGAAAACGTCATTGGCATTATGGTGGGCCCTCTTCTGTGTAGGAAGGTCTTACTACTCCCAACTCCTGCACTGGTTTTGAGTTATTTTGCTACTTGTAAGATGGACTGGCCCTGACTTGATTTTCTCATGAAGTTTTCAGTGTAGCTAAGGAAATGTATTTGCCATATCAGGCTCACTTTATTATCAAGAGTTTCCTGACTGATGCACTATGTTCCTAACAACTGATATAGCTTGACCGCCAATGCCTGAAGGCACCTAAGGAAAGAAACATTCCAATATCACCCTGACCTATGCAGCTTGATAATAAGCACTAAGCTCATCAGTTTTCTGAGCTTTATTCTTGTTATCTGAAATCAGTGGAGGCCCAAGGGCCCCACGAATCATATCAACTTTCTGCCTTTTTGATACTTTTTGAATCTCTACAGTTCCATGAAAAGGACAATAAACACTTGTAATCCTGGGGGAAGGAAGGGGAGCCATTCCATGGTCTTTCACTCTGGGACTTTTTTTTTTTTTTTTTTTTTGAGATGGAGTCTCGCTCTGTCACCAGGCTGGTGTGCAGTGGCAAGATCTTGGCTCACTGCAACCTCTGCCTCCCGGGTTCAAGCGATTCTCTTGCCTCAGCCTCCCAAGTAGCTGGAACTACAGGCACGTGCCACCATACCCAGCTGTTTCTTTTTGTATTTTCAGTAGAAACAGGGTTTCACCATGTTGGCCAGGATGGTCTCAATCTCTTGACTTTGTGATCCGCCCACCTCAGACTCCCAAAGTGCTGGGATTACAGGCATGAGCCACCACACCTGGCCAACATTTTTAACAAGAATAAGAACTACTAAGCCAGACTTGGTGACTCACAACTGTAATCCCAGCTACTCAGGAAGCTGAAGGAGAAGGATCGCTTGAGCCGAGGAGTTAAAGGCTGCAGTGAGCTATGATTGTATCACTGTACTCCAGCCCTGGATGGCAGAGCAAAACCCCATCTCTATAAATAAATACGTAAATAGAGAAGTTCCATCCAATGGAGTGTTATTCTTCATGCAAGGCAGTATGTGTGCTTTACCTATATTACCTGAACTAATTCTTACAACAGCCCTAGGGCAGAGGTGCTATAAGTAGGCCCACTTCACAGAGAGGTTTAATGACTTGCCCAAGGTCACACAGCTAATCTGAGGCAGAAACTAGATTCAAACTCAAGTCTAGTGAATCCCAAAGCTCATGCTCTTAACCACTGCACCTGTGTTTCTCAAATCAGGATTTTGGTAAACGAGCAGATTCCCAGGCCCCGTCCCAGATCTATTGACTCAGAATCCTGAAAGGTGGGGCCTGGGAATCACATGTTTAACACTACACTAGGGAGGGTTTCTTCTACACTCAGAAGTTTTATCTCCCTGGTGACAGTATGTGGCCTCCTGCGTTTGCCATACAGTACAGGCGAGAATAAGTAAAGCTTCCATGCCAGGCCTGACACTGCTCAGCAATTTTCCCAGCAAATCTGCCACCTGGGAATGGTCACTGCAAATCTTTTAGCAGGAGCAGGACAGCCAAGCCCCTTCATCTAGAACAGGGACTCTGAGCCCTTATGGGGTCATATATCCCTTTGGGAATTTGTTGAATGCTCTAGATCTCCCCTCTTTCCCACACAGGCACATAGACACAGAGGCCTACACTCCTTCCCCTTGATGGCCTCCCCCAACAAAATACACACACAACCCTTTGCATATATTTTCAGGGAGTATATATAGATCTTCTGAGGCCCCTTCGTGAACTCCTCTGCTGCTCAAGGACCCCACATCGTAGAGATTTCCGATCTAGAAATGTGAACACAGACTGGGTCCGGTGGGAATGTCGTTTTCTAATCCTTTCTACGTTAGAGATGCATACTGGAGTATTATAGATGATATGATCTGTTGTCTGGCATTTGTTTGCAAATACACCCAGCTATGAGGGGATGAGGGGCATGGGGAGCAGCAAGATAGCTCCAGCAAGATTGCCCATGCATTGCTCATTGTCGAAGCTGGGAGATGGGTACATGGGAACTCATTCCACTGATCTCTCTAATGCTGTGTATGTTTAGCAATGTCCATAATCAAAAGTTATAAAAAAAAATTAGGGTGAGTGATGTGGTATGTGAAATGTGAATTATATCTCTGTCAAAAGACAAAATTGCAACAAATTCAGTTTAAAGATATGAATTGGCATTAATTGTGATTCTAGAATCTAGCAGCTCCTCATTCTACAAAATGGAATAAGTGTTCACATGAATCGAGCAGAGGAGGTTGGTTTTATAGACAGAAAAGGGCCAAGGAGAGCAGAAACAGAGAACAAAAAGCAAATTCCAAAGTTACTTTCCTTGTAAAGGTTAAAGCAGAGGGGACTTTTCATGCTGGCTAAAACTGGCTTGTGGTATTTGGCTATTCTCTCTCACTCTTTTGATTTCTCAGAAGATCAGATAAACAAGTCAGTTTCAGCTTGGTGAGATACAACCTTGGCATGAGTGACTCTGTCTTGGTTTGGTCTGTTGAGTCTAGTGCAGGAGCTCAGTCCAAATCAATGGGCTCCTATAAATTTCATTTAGTATCTTCATAAGACTGCTTTTAAAAAAATTAACCTCTTTATCTGATCCACCTAAATCTGCCAGTGGACATGTACTAAAGGCCAAGAGAGAAACATTTAATTTCCTTCTTGCTGTTCTTTAAAGTCATAACAGTTAATCAAAACCTCTTGATCTGCTAAGATGGCAGAACCACCCCAAGCAGGCCTCATTAGTGAATTGTGAAGACCAGTTGCTGTATATGAAGGGCTACATGCACAAGGACTACTTCCCTCTAATAATAGACACTACCCTAATAGGACAATAATGATAATTATCATTTACACTCCATGTTCAGAGCACTTTAGAAAGAGACATGAAACTGAGAGCTACTAATACCCTCTCCAGAAGCAAAAAAGAAAAAGAAAAAGTAGCAGAGATCCCATTAACAAGCCTACTTCTCTGCTGTTTAAAGCTTGGAATAGGCGGGGCGCCGTGGCTCATGCCTGTAATCCCAGCACTTAGGGAGGCTGAGGCGGGCAGATCACGAGGTCAGGAGATCAAGACCATCCTTGCTAACATGGTAAAACTCCGTCTCTACTAAAAATACAAAAATTAGCTGGGCGTGGTGGTGCAGGCCTGTAATCCCAGCTGCTCAGGAGGCTGAGACAGGAGAATTGCTTGAACCCAGGAGGCAGAGGTTGCAGTGAGCCAAGATGGCACTACTGCACTCCAGCCTGGTGACAGAGTGAGACTCCATCTCAACAAAGAAAAACAACAAAAAAATAGCCAGGCGTGGTGGCTCACGCCTGTAGTCACAGCTACTCAGGAGGCTGAGGCAGGATAATTGCTTGAACCTGGGAGGCAGAGGTTGTGGTGAGCCAAGATCGTGCCACTGCACTCCAGCCTGGGTGACAGAGCAAGAAAAAAAAAAACTTGCAATAAAAAGGATAATTCCTGAGTGAATTTCAAAGGGAAGAGTTCTTAAAGCTAGTAATTTGTGAGCTTCCTTAGCAAGATCCCATAATAATCAAACAGGTTTTCTATGCAGGAGGATATGTGGTGCAGGGTGGAGAGTGACACCCCTACCTGTGTGAAAACATCTGTAAAGAGACTCCCTCTTCTCCCTTCTTGCCCTGAAATGCTGAAGGGAACCTTCTCCCCACAGGCCCCCGAACCAAAAAGAAAAACTACTGTGGCTCTTGCTTGGGAGGTAACTAAACCTACAGCCATCTGCAGAGTAGACTTAACCACATCTCCATTTTTTTAATATATAGCATATGCTCCTCTACCACTGCAACTTCTTTTTTTTTTTTTTTTTTGAGACAGAGTCTCACTCTGTCACTCAGGCTGGAGTGCAGTGGTGTGATCTCTGTTCACTGCAACCTCCATCTCTTGGCTTCAAGTGATTCTCCTGCTTCAACCTCCTGAGTAGCAGGGACTACAGGCACGTGCCACCATGCCCGGCTAATTTTTTTGTATTTTTAGTAGAGATAGGGTTTCAGCATGTTGGTCAGGCTGCTCTCAAACTCCTGATCTCAAGTAATCTGCCCGCCTTGGCCTCCCAAAGTGCTGGGATTACAGGTGTGAGCCACCACGCCTGGCCCACTGCAACTTCTTTATAAAATGGGGATGACAGTGGTCCCTGCCTCAGAGGTTTGATGTGAGGTTTAAATGAGATTTTTCAGGTGAAGACCTCAGAATAAGTCATGGGCACACCACGAACTCTCAATAAACGTTAGTTATTCTTACTCATGTTGTTTTCTTTGGCTCACTGCAGTACAAGTCAAGCCATTCCTTGGATATAGCAGAGTGATAGCAAATAGTATCCATCTGGCCCCTTCCTCTCTCAGTGGACTTACATAGGACCAGGCTGCTACAGCTATCCAGGGGGCAGCAGGTTGGGAGGAGGAAGCCGAAGGGAGGTGAAGATAAGAAGACAGTGGAGTTTTAGCTGGGCTTAGAAAGACCTAGAAGTCTGCTCTGTCCAATCACTCACACTGGTGTAGGTTGCCCATCCTCTTTCTTTTCTTTAATCTGCATTAGTGATATCTCCATGCCTTCTTTTTTCCCTTTATGACTGTCCTTGATGTGCGTTTTTCCCAAATTTCATCTGGATGTGCACTAGGCCAGAAGGAAATGACCACAGAGTGTGATATCTGCCCCTAATCTTCAACCAGGGCTGACCATCAATTTGCCAATCCTGCAAGTGTAATGAGCTCACTTCTAATGGAGCGCACTGAATCAGTGCTTCACCGTTCAAATGGTGATTGTTCCCTCTCTCAGATTCTCCAAATGGAAGTCCTACGTTAGCACCATGTTAGCAGCAAATGGAGAAGGGGTAGCCATCCTTCCCAAAATCTACTCCTTCTCTATTCTCTAGTTTCAATTCGTTTTGCTTACAATAACTTTGGCTATTTCTTTTTTCTTTTTTTTTTTTAAAGACGGGGTTTCACCATGTTGGTCAGGCTGGTCTTAAACTCCCAACCTCAGGTGATCCACCCGCCTTGGCCTCCAAAGTGCTTGGATTACAGGCGTGAGCCACCACGCCCAGCCCTTGGCTATTTCTTTAAACAATTTTTTATGCAGAAGACATTTTAATCAACCCAACCCTCTAAAGGATGCTCTCTCAAGTCCGGCCATGCTACAATACTGTGAGGGGAGCCCTGTAATCTGCTCTTGAGAATCCACCCTATTCCTTACTTTGATATTCTGTGAGTGGTACTTCATAAGGATGCCCACTGAGTAGCACCAAACAAACAAGACCAAAAGAAACCTCTGTAACTCCTGGTAAATAAGCCACACAGAACACTTGATTTTCCCTAAACAGAATCGTGAGTGTCTCTTGGATGAAATTTTTTAAATAAAAAATGAAAATGAATCCTTATTTCATGGATACAACAAAAACCATAAGGAAAGAGTAACCAGCATGCTCAGAACAAGTCCAGCTACCCCCACAAAATAGATTCCACTGCCATTGATCACAGCCACATTTCTCTGGGACCCTGGAGACTACATTTGCAAAGAGCCACAGGTTTTTGGGGCCTGATGAGCAAAGGTCAACAGATGACAAATTGTGTGAGGCCCAGAGCCCAAAGAGCCAGTTAATAGCTCTCCAACAGTGGCCCTTCTGGAGGACACTGGCCCCATTTTTCTCTTGGTCCCATTGTTCTGCCCAGGACCCAGGGTTTCAAGGGCAGGCTCCAGCTGCTTTTGATGACAAGACTCAGTTGTGAGAAACCACAGATGGGAAATGGTGGCATATGCACTCTGGGCCACACTTACAGAGGCGATTACAGCAGGGATATTCAGCACCCAGCCATCTGACCACTGCAGGAGCAGAGCTGAACCCTGCCTTTAGAACAGCTCTCCAAGGAGTCCCTCTATCACCAACTTATCACTGTGCAGTCCTGTGCCTCTGAATCTCTTTTTGTCTCTGCCTCTCCACCCCTAGCCTGATGCCAGATGCCAAGGCAGTAGCCACACTTGTGGGGCCAAACCAGGAACCCACGTGTTAGTAAAGCAGTTGGTTCTTCCAGGCAATGTAGATCCAGCTATAAATATGGGGGTCATGAGGAAGGGCACAGAGCTGGGCAAGAAATGCAGCAAAGTCCACTTTTCCTTAGGCATGTGGGAATCATATGGTTTGATGATTGCTGTGACAATTTTTTTTTTGAAGACAGGGTCTCACTCTGTCACCCAGACTGGAATGCAGTGGTGTGATCTCAGCTCACCAAAACCTCCACCTCCCAGGCTCAAGCGATTTTCCTACCTCAGCCTCTCAAGTAGCCTGGGATTACAGGCGTGTGCCACTATGGCCTGACTAAATTTTTGTATTTTTAGTAGAGACGGGGTTTCACCATGATGTCCAGGCTGGTCTTGAACTCCTGACCTCAAATAATCCACCCACCTCAGCCTCCCAAAGTGCTGGGATTGCAGCAGTGAGCCACCATGCCCAGCCTGCTGTGAGGAATTTTTAAAACAATTTTAGATTGGGTTCACTCTGATTCCCAAGTCTCTACTGCTAACTACTGTGCACACAAGGAGATCAGATTGGTTTCTCTTATGAGTGTAAGTCAGGAATTGATTGAAAAGTCATAGATCTGTAATAAACTCTCAGACTGGAATACAAAAATATTTTTATTCCCTTAGAGCCAGACCTGAACCTCAATGAACTAGAATCTTCTTGACCAGTGACTTCAAATAACCAGCAATTTTCTCCTGGCTTGCCTCAATCCCTTATAGGAAAATGAGCTATCTCTTGTTAAATCACAAGAGAGAGGAAAAAAATTTGAAGTGGGGGACATTTTGAGCACATCACATTCAGCCCAGCCTTTATTTCTCTGTCTCTGGCACTTGGCCATTGGTTGTCAAATTTGAATGGGTACTGGAATCATCTGGAATGCTTGCTTAACAAGAAGAGTCTCAAGCTTATCATCAGTCGTTCAACTGGAACATCAACTAATATCCAGAAAATACCTGCTATGTTCTAGGCACCCTTGTAGGCACTTGAGAGGCAACACTGAAGAAGAAAGCGTCCCTGTCCTCGAGAAGCTTACAATTTAGTGAACAAAACAGGCAAGAAAAAAAAGGAAAGAGCAGGCATCCATGGGTGCTATGAAGTAGATACAACATGGATGTGAAATGGAGAGACTAGGGTGGGGTTATGGCAGTAGATATGGTGATCAAAACAGGCTTCTTTGGGGAGGTGATATTCTGCTGAGGCCTGAATGGATAGAAAGAGCCAACCCTGGAAAAGGTGTTATATCAGAAGGATGAGCAAGTGCAGAGACCCTGCTGTGATAAAACACATGATTGGTCCATTCAAGCGCAGAAAGACAGACAGGGACAGGTGCAGTGACTCACGCCTGTAATCTTAGCACTTTGGGAGGCCGAGGCAGGAGGATCATTTGATCCCAGGAGTTTGAGACCAGCCTGGGCAACAAAGCGAGACCTCATCTCTACAAAATATGAACAAAATTAACAGGGCATGGTGGCGTATGCCTGTAGTCCCTTCTACTTGGGAGACAGAGGCGAGAGGATTGCTTGAGTCCAGGGAGAGCTCCAGCCTAGATGACAGAGTGACAGAGTGAGACCCTGTCTCAAAAAAAAAAAAAAAAAAAAAAAAAGCGAGAGACAGAAAGACCAGAGAAGTTCAAGAAGCTGCATTTTCAACAAGTTCCCTCCTCCCTCAGGTGATTCTGAGATGCAGGCCGGGTTGAAAATCCCTAGACTAGACAGTCATTCAAAACCCTGACCCTGAGGCTTGAAACATCACCGCAATCAGCAAACCTGTGCTAAGTGCTATTTACTGAAAAGGGAAAGATTTCCAAAAATAACTCCACTAGGAAGTTTCATGGGAGAAGAGATTTTGTCCATGGTGCCTAGAATTATTCCTGGTACACAATAATATCTGATGAGTAAATGAATGGACCAATGAATGGCAGCCAGCGCCAAAATTCTCCTGATACTGATGAGTTCATTTTCAAAGAACCAGAATTTTTCTCAAACCTTCATAAAAAGTGAAATAAAAAACTGTTTCTTCTTGCTCACTAGTTTCCTAAGAAAGTATTGTAAGAATGTCCTACTTTCTGAGCAGCCATGTCCAGGGTAGTCACTGCGTTCTGCGGTAGGAGCTCAGTCTCACTGTGGAGCCCTGTGGGCTTAGAAGAATCAGAACTGATTGAATCAGCTAAACTCACAATTGGCATCAACCAGCTGCGGCCACAGCCAACTGAGCTCCTTGGATGGCCCACATCGGAACTTGTTGATGCCAGGTGCCACCTATAGGCTGCTGGGAGCCTGGCCTGTTCACTCAGGAATCCTGACCAGGGCTGCTATAGGGCCTGCCCAAGCCTCCTGGAGTCTCTGCATGATCCAATTGGGTAACCAGGGTCTGGGTCATGTTTTGGGGGCTCCCACCTGCCCCTTTATGCACCTCTCCCAACACCTCTTACTTCAGGCAGCCAGGACCACATGGGGCAACTTTAACCTGGACCAGTAGTGGTACCTGGTGCCATACATAGGCAGGGTTATAAAATCCACACTCCAGATCTCTTCCTCTCCCTCCTGCTTCCTTTCCCAAACAAAGCCTTCCTGTGGAAGCTTCCACTTCTGGGAGGATGGAATAAATGTACTCCTTTTCCCCATTCTTCCCACTAAATACAAATAAGAATGCTAGACTGTATATACATTACATACATTATACACTTTTTAAAAGAGAAAGAAAGAAGATTCAAAGGTGAAGAGAGGGACCAGACATGTGAGGTCACACCTGTAATCTTAGTATTTTGGGAGGCCAAGGCAGGAGTTTGAGACCAGCCTGGTCAATGAAGGGAGATCCTGTCTCCACAAAAAAAAAAATTATCCAGGCATGGTGGCACACACCTGAAATCCCAGTTAGGAAGCTGAAGTGGGAGAATGGCTTAAGCCAGGGAGGTCAAGGCTACAGTGAGCCGTGATTGCACCATTGCACTCCAGCATGGGTGATATTTCAAGGCCCTGTCTCAAAACAGAAACAAATAAAAAAACAACAAAAACAAAGGTGGAGAGAAGAAGGCAGACTAGGGACCTTAGGACATAAGGAATAACAGTGATGAATTCCCTGGGTTTTCTTTTTTTGGGGGGTCGGGGGATGGATTTGTATTTGGGTTTCTCACAGTGGTTAGAGTCATTCTGTCTTCAGAACAAGCACGGCACAGAAAATGCATCACCAAGACGACCCAGAAAAGTCTGACCAGCCGAGTCTTATTGCTTAAAATACACATATTCACAGTAACTGACAAAAGGTGACATGCCCCACACAGGAATATGTTCACATTTGCAAATCTTCCGACTGGCTTAGGACCAAATCTTCCACCAACCATCTCATTCACCTGGAAAACCAGTCTCAATGACATCTCCCTGGTCCCCTAATGATTCCTTCATCCCCTGTTAAATCGCTCTCTGAGCAGGGTAGCCTCCTGTCGTGGAGGCCAGACTGTGACTTGGGAATCAAGCTCAGCTCCCTAGGTTGCAATTTTCTTCTCATGTCTTTAGGGTAGGATGCTGCCATGAATCCCACAGTTAACACTCGACCAGTTCCCCACTCTAACTGGGGAAAGAAAAGAGCGAGTCAGAATTCATCCATTCGATTGGTTAACTGAAAAAGGATTCATTTTGTTAAGACTTCAATGAGTCATTTGGGATTCTTTAAAACAAATGGAAGGAAAGGCATCTGACATCTGTGACACACTCCAGCCATCTCTGGCCACATGCCAGCTTGCTTGCACCCACTGGACCCAGCAGAGGGAGGCAAGCCCTGCGGTATCTCCAGTGCCCACAAAGCCTCCTCCTGGCAATTCTGGGCAGGGCTGATATCTGAGCCACAGCTAGTCCAAGCCTGTCATTAAAGATCCAATCAAGCTTCTGTCTGAAATTCCACTTTCTTCTGTTCCAGGTGGTTGTAGACACCCCCAGGGGCTGGTATCAAGGACCAGGAGCAGGCAAAGGAGGCAGAGAGGCTCAGAGCATGTTTCTATTTACAGAGAACAGAACACAGGTCTCCATGTGACCACGTAGCAGCATACAAACTGCAGTGATTCTGAATAAACGTTTTTTTGTGGGTGGTGGTGGTGATTTGTTTTAAACTGATCACTTAGAAGAAATACCTTGGTTATCTGTGGTTTTCATGCCTTGTCCCTGCCCCTGCCCCACCATTTTTGAGTGGGGTGACTCACTTTTCTGTGTAGAGACTCAATGGCCCAGGCAGGAGGTGAAGGCAGTCGGCAGGAAGGCCTGCAGGATCCTTGTGCCTGTTGCTTGGCCTCAGGTCACCATTTTGATAAGAAACTTTGGAGGCAGCAAACTACTGAAATGAACATTCCCTGCCCAGCCTGGTTCATATGAAGAGTCTGATTCTTCCCCGAACTCTTGAATGATGATGATATTCAGACAAAGCATTGACGTTATGGAAGAAATAAGATCCTCTACTTCGAGCACAGTATCTCTGGCAAACACAGCAGCCTGCAGTTGACAATGCTGCGAATACATGCAAGTACACTGTCAGACATTTGTTCCGTAAACAGTAAATGTGTAAGATCAGTTACCTAGAGATGGTCATCTGTGCTCCAGATGTGTGGTTCATGTGGGGAGAATGCCACTCATAGTATCTCCACAGGAAAACAGGGCTCAGGCTCACACACAATGGACAGATACACACAACTCACCCAAAATGTCACTTTGTACAGACTTCACTTTGTTCAACATGGATTTTGGTTTTGTGGAATCCAAATGCAAACACTCATTTACCTCACAGTCTTGAATTGTCTGCTGGAGATAGATAGATGATAGATAGATATAGATAGATAGATAGATGATAGATAGATAGATAGATAGATAGATAGATAGATAGATAGATAGATAGATTTATATAGAGGTGCAGAAAGCTGCACCTCTATCCACTGCCACAGCTCAGGGTCTCCTGCTCATGGAGGTTCCAAGACAGCCTCCACCCCAGCTTTCACACAAGACATCTCCTTCTGGCTCAACTGCATCCAGGCTCTTTGGAAAAGAGCCACAAATGTCATTTTCCTGAAGATAATTTTTACCTGCCCACTGGTGAAGGTCTTGTTTTCAGCTGTTGTTTGTTTTTAAAAGAAAACAAACAAACAAACAAACAAAAAACAAAGAAAAGGCTGTATAATCTTTCACACCAGAACCAGCCTGCAGCCAGCCAGAGCCTGCTGAGAAGGGGCCCCTCAGGGATGCACAGGGTGCATATCAATCTGGTCACATGGAATTTCACAGATCAACAAGCCCCTACCAACTTATCAGACAACTGTGCAGCAGCGCTCATCCTCCCACAAGAGTAGCTCGATGCTGGCTCTGTAGACACTGTCAGCCACAGGTGACAAACCCCAGGCCTCTGTGGACTTCGTTCTTCACCCTGTGTCAAGATGGGCTGCCTCTCCTGGACTGAGACAGTGACATTCTCTTAAACCAAACTCAGAGCACAAATCCACTCTATCACCAAGAATTACCTCAGGGCAGTCCCAGCCTCCTTCCTTTGGGGCTTTGAAAACGTATCTCTCTGACCCAAACAGGTATGTGAGGTAGGACCTTAAAGGCAGAAAAGGGGGGTGCTGATGGGGTATGAGGGGTGAGTCACAGAACCACCTTCTCAGCTCTCCACAACACAGTGCCTTTGTAAGGGAGAGGCATTCACATCCCGAACTGTACCTGGAGGTGGAGGAAAATGCAGGACAGGAGAGGGCAAAAGAGGATTCGAGTGGCTGTACCGCTTTCTGTGAAAGGCATTTAATGCTTCTCTGATGGTTCTCCCCTATCCTGGTTGCTTTGCCAAGTTCTTGGGTGCTGGCCGGGCCTGCTTTCGCTTGGGGAGCCACTGCTCCAGGAGTTGGGAGAGGCCTGCTTGTTGATGGTGCTCTGCAGCAGGCATGCGGGTGGCTGTGGCAGGTACGGATGCCCGGGCTCTCGAGCCTGCTCCTCAAAGGGCTGGCAGAGGCCTTCCTCCTCATCACCAGGGGGTCGTGGGGTTTTCTTTCTGCCCGGTATATCTCAGACTTTGGGCTAAAGAAGCCAACAACTGAGAAAGGACAAGAGATGCAGGAAAAAAAAAAAAAAAACAAGCCCTATGAAAAGCCCGCTTTCTCTCCCTCTCTAGCCAAAAGAACAGAAAAGGGAGAGACTATAACACAATTTTAAAAATGCTCCATTTTCTCTATTCCAGCCAAACACAACAGAAGCACTGTGGCCCAATCCTCATCCGTGCCAGCAGAGGCCTAGAGAGGTGCCTAGACTTCCACCCTCATTAAGCTGTAAGACGTGCCCCTACCTCTCACCTGAGGAGGCCTAGTGGAAAATGAGGAATTTTACTGCAGCTCAGCAGTAATAAGGTCTCCCCATATCATGGTGTCAATGGAAGCCACATAAGAATGCAGACCGATGTATAAGGAAGAAATAAAACTGTCCCCATTTGCAAATAGCATGACTATCTACATAAAAAATCCCAAGCAAACTACAAAAAATCTCCTAGAACTAATAGTGAGTTCAGCAAGACCACAGAATATAAGATCAACAAAGAAAAATCAATTATATTTATGTATATTAGCAATGAATACATAGATACAAAAATTAAAAATACAACACTATTTACAGTCTTGTAAAAACTGAAAATATTAAAACAAAGCTAACAAAACGTACAGAATTTGCTTGCTGAAAACTACAAAATGCGGATGAAAGAAATCAAAAATCTAAATAAATGGAGAGAAATACAGGTGTTCATGGATTGGGGATGATTCAACATAAAGATCTCAATTCTCCCCAAAATTGTATAAATTTAATGCAGAATCCCATCAAGCTTATTCAAAATATATATGAAGAGACAGAGGAACTAGAATAGACAAAACAATTTTGATAAAGTACAAACTGGGAGGAATCATTCTATCTGATTTCAGGACTTACTACATAGCTACAGTAATCAATACAATGTGGTATTAGCAGGGGGATGTACACATTGATTAATGAACAAAATACAGAAGCCAGAACAAGACCCACACAAATACGCCCAACTGCTTATTGACAAAGGTGCAAAAGCAATTCAATTTAGAAAAGATGGCCTTTTCAACAAATGGCATTGGAACAAATGGGCATTGGTAGGCCAAAAAAGGTAAGATAACGCAAAATGGGTGATGGATTTAAATACAACATGTAAAACTAGAAGACTTTTAGAAAAAAACAGGAGAACATTTTTAGGATCCAGGGGTAGGCAGAAGTTCTTAGATGTGACACCAAAAGCACAATCCATAAAAGGAAAATTGATAAGTTGGACTTTATGAAAATAAAACCTTTTTCTCTGTGAAAGACCCTGTTAAGATGAAAAGACTAGGAAAAAAATATACAATAAATGACTAATATCTAGAATATATAAAGAATTATTGCCGGGCGCAGTGGCTCACACCTGTAATCCCAGCACTTTGAGAGGCCGAGGTGGGTGGATCACCTGAGGTCAGGAGTTCGAGACCAGCCTGGCCAACCTGGGGAAACCCCATCTCTACTAAAAACACAAAAATTAGCTGGATATGGTGATGGGCGCCTGTAATCCCAGCTACCTGGGAGGCTGAGGCAGGAGAATCACTTGAACCCAGGAGGCAGAGGTTGCAGTGAGCTGAGATTGCACCACTGCACTCCACCCTGGGCAATGCAGAGCGAGACTTCATCTCAAAAAAAAAAAAAAGGTGGGGGGACTCTCAAACTTAACAGTAGAAAAGCAATCCAATTAGAAAATGACCAAATGACACGAACATATACACAGATGGCAAATTAGTATATGAAAACAAGTTTGCTAGCCATTAGGGAAATAAAAATTTAAACCAGAATGAGATACCTATCAGCAAGGTTAAAATGAAAAAATATATATAGTGACAACACAAATGCTAGTGAGGATTTGGAGAAACTGGGTCATTCATACCTGGTAGGGATGTCAAATGATAACAGCCACTCTGGAAAACAGCTGGGCCATTTGTGCTCTTTGAGGGGAGGGGAAAGTTTAAGGGAATTTTTAATATACAAGTAGATCCTCACAGTAATTTGAAAAAGTATGAGACCATATGGAGAAAGTTTAGTAATTTCAGATTTACTTTGCTAAAGCACGTTGACAAATATTAAATGTTATGCATCCATTTTTTTTCTGTAGAGACAGGGTCTCACTATGTTGTCCAGGATGGTTTCAAACCTGTGGCCTCAAGAAATCCTCACGCCTTGGCCTCCTAAAGTGCTGAGATTAGACTACAGGTGTGAGTCACCATGCCTGATCAAATGTTATGTTTGCATTTTGAACACTGTCATATTAACAAAACAACCAATGTTAAACACTGATCTCTTCTGCCTGACTTGGATTTAGATATTGAGTATTTTATATTTTATAGAAAAAAACTTTCAAAGTTTTGTCAATATATGTACTTACAGTATATATCATTATTCCTCACCAAAATTTTCATGAAATTTAAAAGGCTGGTATTAAAGGTTTTTTTTCTTGGCTATTTTAAAACCAGTTTGGATTAACCTTCAGATTTTCAGGGCATGATCAACATGCAAATAGAGAATGTGTTTTAACACATTTACGGTAAGTCTGTTTACAGTTGTAACAAAAAATACCTTCAACTTTTAGATATTAAAAAAAAAAACCCCTAAGCAAACATAAAAGTATTTGAGTCAAGTTACTTTTTAGTACAAATAATACATCGTGTCAATTTTTAAATCAAATTCTCAAAAGCATTTAAACATTTGTATTTTATAATTGTCAAACAATACATTTACGAAGTGGAAGGAGATACAAGTAAGCTCATAGAAACAAAAACTCTCAAACTTTTCCAAGTTCAAAAATGAGAAATTTGTAAATTAAGAAATTATTGATGTTTGTTGGAAAATATGCCTTACTTTCACTCTCAGCTACTTGATATATAATTAACTGCTTGACATAGAATTAACTGCTTAACATACAATTTAATACTTTAAAAGATTGTATCTAAGTTATTTAATAATATTTATAGAGTATTACTTCTCTCTCTCTCTTCTGCTTTTTTTTTTTTTTTTTTTTTTTTGAGTGTCTCAATTGGTCACCCAGGCTGGAGTGCAATGGCACGATCTCGGCTCACTGCAACCTCCGCCTCCCGGGTTCAAGCAATTCTCCTGCCTCTCAGCCTCCTGAGTAGCTGGATTACAGGCACGCGCCACCATGCCCAGCTAATTTTTGTCTTTTTAGTAAAGACAGGTTTCACCATGTTGGCCAGGCTGGCCTCAAACTCCTGACCCCATGATCCACCCACCTCAGCTTCCCAAAGTGCTGAGATTACAGGCATGAGCCACCGCAGCCAGTGAGTATTCTCTGGACAGACATGTTTCACACAACAGTTTTCAACTGCTGAGAAGAATTCACTTAATAATTTTAACCATAACTTAAGATTGATTAATGAATTAATAATTTATTCAGTAATTTAGATGCAGTAGAGACTGATGGAATAATCTGATAATTGCTCATTGTGCAATTCTGCCCATTAATACTGAACCGACAATTTGATAGATATTCCACTCAGTTGAATTACATGATTCATGCGAGAGATTGATAAACAATAAAAAATAGGTACACAATGTTAAGCTTTTTCCTTTTGCTTTTTTTGTTTTAACAGCAGGTCAATTATTTAGGAGGTTGGTTAGTACAATCTAGGAACATAGCGGAAAAGTACAAAATGTCATGTAACACCAGTGCCAGTACTTGTCCCATTATGGTTTTAACTAAGGATATTATTAATCGTTGTGTTTTCTTCTTTAAAACATAAAACAAAGCCATTAACTTGAATCTGAGATATAACACAATACATATGCAACTGTATGCAAAATGCTTTTTATAAGTAGAGTTACATTTTAAAATACTGAAAACACTATCTGTGCCGATTTGCATTTTGATTTAATAGAACAAGAAGAGAACAATGTTCAACTAAAGAAGGTTATGTTGATAATAAAACTCTTAAAATTCAAAATGTCTTCCTTTCCCTTTGTATTTGCCACAGGCTACACAATGTCCTGAGAGGATTCATTATGAGAAAAATGCCAATCACAGCTTTCATAACTTACATTTGAGGGAACTAATGAGAAAGCAAATTGGAAGGTGAGACTTCATCTGCTTTCAAATAAGTGGTCTTAATTTTTCTTCTTATAGAAAAAGCTTAAGTTGGTTTATTATGAAATATATCTAAACTATTAAATTTTGCAGCTTTCATAAAGGTCAGCATATATACCAAGTCTATAAGAAGAAGTGAGCAAAAATCACCTGATCTTAACTGGTGACATATCCATTCAAATCCTTCCTTTAATCGAGGTTAGCTTCAGAAAACGGAGATTTCTGCTTCAGTCATGCATTCTTTAACATCTTATTAATTAGCAAAAATCAGCAATCCAGTTTTTCTTAAGTCCTCACGTGCTAACATTTTATAGAGTTCTTCTCTAATTACAGAAATCCTGTCTGTACCGTCCACACAACTATTACAAACTCCGTGTTAGTATAGTAAGCATTCCAGGAAGAAAAGAGAGACTCTTGACCACCAATATTCACAGTAAGAAACATGTATTATTAATCACTATCTCCTTTACATTACTTCCTATTGTATGGGAGTTAGGTACAACTTCACTCACAGAAAATTGGAAAAGAATGATAGTTTTCCCTGCATTATCCAGCCCCACGAAAATAACTTTGTGCTCCTGGTGACTGAACAGTCTCCATGTTTGGTGAAGAGAATTTCCACTCTCAGGCAGCAAACCTCCTTCCAGTCCCCCTGGACTGCCTGGCGCCCCCGTCTCAGGCTAAGTGGAAGGAGAGAGCCATGCTGAAGTCTCTGTCTCTGCTACTGGGGCTCCTCCGCTGACCACCAGAGGCCTTGCTGGGGCCACCTCAGTGCAATCTCCTGCTTTAAGGATGTAGCCACTGTGTTGTCTGCCATGAGCCTCAAGGGCCACCATCCTCCCCCAGGTGCTCTGGGCAGCTCCACTTAGGCCATTTCTTTAAAAAGTTAAACATTCTTTCTAAACCATACAATTACTATATGATCCAGCAATTACACTTCTTGGACATCTCTCCCAGAGAAATGAAAACATGTTCACACAAAATCCTGCACACTAATGTTCATAGCAGCTTTATTCATAATAGCTCAGAATGAGACAGGAGAGTAAGGTCTGGAGGCAGGGAACCTAAGGCCATTTCATGCTGACTTCCTATAACAAAATTGAAAGGAAAACCCTAACTTTCCATTCCTAAGTAAAAAAGGACCAGAGGCTATGCCCTTTGCAAACCCCCACAGGCAGATTGGAAATTGAAAGTACCTCTGCTTGCTTTTTGCTGCCCAGTCTTTGTTTGCATAGAAGTGCAACTTTGTAACTTCACTTTGGCCTCTGGTTGCTTTCCACAACCAATCAGATATTTGCATAGGATTGTGACCCTTGTAACTTCACTTCAGCCTCTGGTTGGTTAAGGAAAGCTTTCTGCAACCAATCAGACTGATTGTGGGCTACCACTTCATTTATATGAGGTAAACACCAAGTGGCCAATGGGAAACCTCTAGAGGGTATTTGGACGTGAGAAGATTCTGTATTTGGGGCCCTCGAGCTGCTGCTCCAAGGCTCCCCAACTGTCTTTCCTTTCCTTTCTTTCTTTTCCTTTTTTTTTTACTTTCTTTTTACTTTTCCTTTTTTTTACTTTCTCCTTTTTTACTTTTCTCTCTTCCTTTCTTTTACTTTCTTTCTTTTCCTTTTTTCTTTTTTTGGAGATGGAGTTTTGCTCTTGTCACCCAGGCTGGAGTGCAATGGCATGATCTCAGCTCACTGCAACCTCGCCTCCCAGGTTCAAGTGATTCTCCTGCCTCAGCCTCCCGAGTAGCTGCAATTACAGGCACCTGCCATGCGCCCAGCTAATTTTTGCATTTTTTAAAATAGAGATGGGGTTTCACCATGTTGGCCAGGCTAGTCTCAAATGCCTGACCTCAGGTGATCCACCTGCCTCGGCCTCCCGAAGTGCAAGGATTACAGGTGTGAGCCACCGTGCCTGGCCCTGTGGAGTGTACTTTCATTTTCAATAAATCTCTGCTTTCGTTGCTTCATTCTTTCCTTGCTTTGCTGTGTGTTTTGGCCAATTCTTTGTTCAAAATGCCAAGAACCTGGACAACTTGCAGTTAAGACCCTCTACCAGTAACAAAAGCTGAAATCAGCCCAGATGGTCTGAAGCAGGTGAATGGTTAAGCAAACTGTGACACATCCATATCATAGACTACTACTCAGCAATTTAAAAATAAAATGTATTGATACATGCAACAACCTGGATGAATTTCCATAGAGTTATGTTGTATGGAAAAGGCCGATCCCAAAAGGTTACATACAGTATGATTCTATTTTTGTGACATTCTTGAAATGACAAAATTATAGAAATGGATATACACCTACTATGTACCCATGGAAATTTAAAAGATATACAGAAATGGAGAACAGATTAGTAGTTGGCAGAGGTTAAGAAGGTTGGTGTGGGAGGGAAGTAGGTGTAGTTATAAAAAGGCAACATGAGAGTTCCTTGTAGTGATGGGATGTTCTGCATCTTAATTGCATTAACATCAATATCCTACTTATGATAATGTACTATAGTTTTGCATGATATTATCATTGGAGAATACTGAGTAAAGAGTACGTGGAATCTTTCCATATTATTTCTTACAACTGCATGTGAATCTATCTCGAAATAAAAGTTTAATTTAAAAAGAAAAGGCCTTTCAGCTGGGCGCAGTGGCACATGCCTGTAATCCCAGCACTTTGGGAGGCCAAGATGGGAGGATCATTTGAGGTCAGGAGTTCAAGACCAGTCTGCCCAACATGGTGAAACTTTGTCTCTACTAAAAATACAAAAATTAGCTGGGCATGGTGGCACACACCTGTAATCCCAGCTACTTGGGAGGCTGAGGCAGGAGAATCACTTGAATCTGGGAGGCAGAGGTTGTAGTGAGCTGAGAGCGCACCATTGCACTCCAGCCTTGGCAACAAGAGTGAGACTCCATCTTAAAAAAAAAAAAAAAAGAGAGAGAGAGAGAGAGAAAAGAAAAAGAAAAGGCGTTTCTGTTTATCCTCTTCTCTTGGACTCTGTTATGATAATCCTTGCTGAGGTGTCAGTGGGTAGTAAAGGCACTGATATTATCCTGCCTCTCACTGACATCACAACAGGGCTTCCTGGAAATTGTAGAAGGCCAATATTTTGTAGGGAAAAAAAACTGTCTTTAATTTAAAATAAAGATACCTTGAGGCCTGGTCTTAATATGCTTTGCAACATTGGGCAAACTGCTTAGCCTCTCTGAGATTCTATCATCTGTAAAAAACAAACAAAAAAAACTTTGAGGGTTAAGTGAAAAGACTTGGTAAATTATAAAACAATACACAAAAGGAAGGTCTTCTTCCCTCTCTTCCTCCTTTCCTGTCCTCATTAATTCAGCTGAAGAAAGGGGTTGTCCTAGGTCTTCTTGTATCCCCACAGCTTAGCTTAAGTCTCTGCTCTAGGAGGTGTTTCGTAAATGCTGGTTAATGCTGATAATGGCAGGATGCTTAAAGCAAGGATTTGGGTCTAACAGATTAAACATGGTTCAGCCTCTAGAGCCCTTCATAGCATCCCATGTAGACAGTGCCCTGCCCTGAGCATAACTTCACTCACAGACATCCAGGGATGGAGAATCAGAGCCCACGGAACTGGCCAGCTGCCATTTTGGGGAACCAGAGAGATAATGGCTAGAAGGAAAAAGCTTCTGACTTTAACAAAGAACTTTCCTACTCATTATCTCCTTTGCTCCTCACCATCCTCCTGAGGCAGGCACAACATAGATCATCCCCATCCTACAGTTTGCAGACACTGAAGCTAAACAGGACTGTGACTTGCCCGAGGTTCACACAGCGAATGAATCAGTAACACAGCTGGGGACAGACTCACCGGCCAGATATTTTCCACAGCACAGATGGTTACCAAATAGAAAAGCTAAGAGAAAGAAAATGCAGGCGTTTCCTGCCCCAACTTGGAGCCTCTGCCCAGAGAATTGTGCCAGGGCCTTGCCAGGCCTCTCCACACAACCCCCTGTCTAAAGCTGCTATTGTTGCAGGCCTGGCAGCATTGGGATGCTGCCTGAGACCGCTTCCCTCCCTCCAAGCTCTGAGCTCTCAGTGACCTATTTAAAGGCAGAGAAATCAGTCTGGGATTTGGGTCTCTCCCGAGCAGGTGATGCCTTTCACAGGTGGCTCTGCAGAGCCTTCCCAGGCACTTCTTCCAACCTCTCCTCAGTGATGACAGCTGGGGGTGGAGTGGGCAGGAACGCTCACTTCTCATCTGTCCCTGAAGGCCCAGAATGTCCTAAGAGGCTCCCCAGGGTCTAAAGAGAACCAAGTCAGGGCCTCCCTGGAAGGCAGGCTAAGGAGAAGGTAGCAGCTCCCCTCCCTGTGCCCTGGCCAAGGTGTGGGGTCTGGATGCTTTTCCCAGGGACCTTATCCCTCCACTGCTGCCTCCACTGGAGCTCCAAGATAACACTAAAAGGGAAACATGAAAATGCAAATGCTGCTTGGGAGGGGAAGTGTCAGAAGCCATTTGTTTGGATTAGTTCATCCATTTGCAGGTTGCCAACTTGGAAAGCGGAGAGGAGCTCTGAAGCCAGGATGAGATGAATGGCAGAGGAGTGGGGTTTGAGGTTGCAGTGAGGCCTCCTGAGCATTCAGTCTTTCAGTCAGCACGGCATTAGGCAATCCCTTACTGATTGCCTGCCCTGTGTCTGGCCCCATGCTGTGTCCCAAGGTCCACTGTTCCTGCCCTCCTATTGCCCTCAATCTAGAATAAAGGGACAGAACTCCCAGAGGAGACATGAGGCATGAGGTCTGAAGACAAGAGCATATGCTCAGGCCAGTCAGTTTTGGCTTCCAGTCATCTTGTGGAACCTTCAGCAACTGGCTAGCCATTCATTTGTTCATGCATTCATTCACACATGAACCATTCCTTCACTTAGTGAGTATTCGTGGAGTGCTTATTATGTGCTGGGCACTGAAGATACAGCAGTGCCCTTCTGGAGCTTACAGCCTAATGGGGGAAAAGACAAAGGAAGGGAGTGGGGAGGAGGTGGAGCTCCTTTAGATAGGGTGTTAAAAGAGATCCCTCATTACCATGAAGTCACACTTTAAGAGTTACCCCTTAAAGATCCACAGATGCTTTCCAGTGAGCACTGCCAAACCTGAAATTGAACAGCATCCTGAAGAACCTGCCAACATTTTGCAGACATACAAGACTCAAAAATGGGTCCCTAGCACCTCATAAAAACCTTCCCCCTTACAAGGCCTCTCACCAGCATACAGGGAGGTTTGACTAGGCTTGAAGGAGGAAGGGCGTTGCAATGGGGCTCTTGAACATCCAGCTGTTCGGTCAGTGTATAATTTAGTGCTCGCTTACTCCCTATAGCTCCATAAAGTTCCTCCCTGTCTTAAAGGCACAGTAACTTAGCAGCAGTCGGCTTTACTTTCCTTCATTCATGTGTTCAAGAAGAATCTACTGAACATCCACAAAGAGCTGACACTTCTCTGGAATCTGGAGATTCAGGGATGAACTAGATAGCCATGGCCTCTCTAGGAGCTTACAGTGTAGTCCATGGGAGAGACAGAGATCAATTAATTGCAAGAATAACTAATTAATAACAACTGTACTAAGTGCTTTAAAAGAGACTATAATAGGGAGAACATCATTTAGCGGAGGTGTCAGGGAAGGTGTTCCTGAGGAGATGACTTCTATAGCTGAGGCCTGAGGGATAAGCCAGATTTGGCCAGGTGAAGAGGTAGGAGAGGAGGAAGTGTTGACTTACAGACATGTGGAGGAATGCAGAAGCGCAGAGGCCAGATAGTGTGGTACTTTGAAAGAACATACCGGTTGGGGCTGAGTGAGACAGGAAGAGAGGCTGAAGATGAGTTCTGGGAAATAGGTAAGGAGGGGCCAGACAGGCAGAGCCTCACATGCCTTGATAAGGATTTGGGTTTCATCGTAAGAAATTTGGGGAGTCACTGAAGGGCTTTGAGCAGGAGGCCAAATCAAGTTTGCATTGTGGGGGCAGCATAGTGAAAGTGCAGGCACAGCTGAAAGGCTGCCAGAGTCATCCAGGTGGGAGAAGGTGACAGAAGCTTTGATTAGTGTGGCGTGGTAAAGACGGAGAGCAATGGACGGGGTCCAGACATAGATTTAGGAAATGGAATCCACAGAACATTGTGATGGATTGCCTATGGAGCTTCAGGGAAGGGAGGCTTCATTCTCATTATCTAGAGTGGAGCTGAGGACACATAGGAGAAAATCTTCAAAATCAAGGGCTTGGTAAAGACTTGGATGGATGTCACAGACATTATGCTGAGTAAAAAAAGCTGACCTCCAAAGGTTGCATACTACATGATTTCATTTATATAACATTCTTGAAGTGATAAAACTATAGAGATGGAGAACAGATTAGTGGCTATCAGATAAGAGGTATTCTGACAAGGTGAGAGGAAGGAAGTGAATGCGATCACGCCACTGCATGCCAGTGCGGGTGACAGAGTGACCCTGTCTCCAAGGAAAAAAAAGAGGAAAAGAAAAGAAAGCATTCAATAAAATGTAGCTACTATTAAAACTAGGTACTGCTCCCTGTTTTCAGGAAGCCTCCAGTTCAGCCCTGTGGACAGGGAAATAAAGGAACCTGTGCCTAGAGTGACATTCATGAGTCTGGGAGAGTCAT
Source organism: Cheracebus regulus (assembly GCA_963574635.1). NCBI lineage: Eukaryota > Metazoa > Chordata > Mammalia > Primates > Pitheciidae > Cheracebus > Cheracebus regulus. The sequence continues at coordinate 24,397 of CAUYQU010013447.1, read as the reverse complement.
AGTGCTAAATAGAGTGGATGGGAAAAGAACGCAGAAGAAAAGGGTGACCATGAGGAGATTTTAAAGAAAAAACTAAGTGTAATTAGACAAATTAGAAGTTGAGGTTACAGAAGGAATATCCTTAAAAGTCTTCGAAAGACCAGCCTGCATTTATCGATGTGTTCACAGGTTAACTCTTTAACTGAAAATCTGAGGGGCAAATGTCAGGGAAACTTCAGCATTGGAAGCCCCCTTAATGGCATGTCAGTGGAAATAACTGTGTCCTACTAGGGGCATATTACTTCTTTAATAACTCCCTCCTGACCAAAATTCACCTTTAAAAAATAGACTATTTTTAGATATATAGAATAGTTTTAGGTATATAGTAATACATAGGAATAATATATATAACTATAGAATAGTTTCCACATAGATTTTCTGTCCTTTAGCTTAAGGCTAGACTCCCTGTTACAATCCTAATCTTACATAAGCATAGATTTTCACATGGGGAGACTACGACATCTCTCACGTGAGAGAAGAAGGGAACAGGAAATATGGGTAGGAAGAGGGAGAAGTCTTCTTTTCCTCTATAAGTCTGCCAGGGCCTGTGTGGACAGCTTATCATGTCAGGGTGCATCCTTCACCCTTCTTATTCATTGCTGAGAGTTCAGTTCAATAGGGCAGAGCAAGCAGGCCCAGGATGATGCAGAGGAGGAGGAGAAGAGAAAGATGATATGAGCTACCATGTTTCAGGTGTGAGAAACTATGCATGCATTTTCTCTAATTTTCACAACAAATCTTACAAAGAAGGTAGTACGTTTAGCACCTTTTAAAAGATGTAGAAACAGCTTCAGATAGGTCAAAAAGTTTGGCAGAGCCAGGTTAAGAACCCAGGTCTAGTCTTGTCCCAGATGTCCACTTTGAAGGAGACCATAATAGGGAGGACTTCATCCGATGGAGGAGTCAGGAAAGGCCTTCCTGAAGAAGTGTCCAAAGTCCTCTTCTCCGGGCACCCTCTCCTTCCTTAAGAGTCAGCCAGCACTTGCTCACACATGGCTGTTAGGCTCCCATTTCCCTGGTAACAGGCAGTAAGATGAAGATCAGATAGAGTCAGAAGATGATCAGAACCCCAATTTGGTCATGTGTTTGGATTCAAATATTCTGTTCCATCAAGTTAGCCACTCTCCCACCCCCGCCCCAGAAATTGAGGAGGCCTGAAATCTGCACAGTATAATTTCAGAATGCCTACCCCACCCCTCATTTGCTACACCTGAACTTCCAGCCTTCCTTTAGCCTAGCCCTCTTTTCTCCTGTGTGAGGTAGGGACCCACTAGGTCCTCTAAGCTGTCAACATGCAAACCTCTCCAGGAGAGACTGCATGCCATGGTGACCTCACAGTGAACTCCAAGTGAATCCCAAGTAGGATAGAAGTTTTTGATGGATGTGGAGATAAAGAGAGATGGATAAGTTAGAAGGGGAAAAGACCATAATAGAATAAGCACAGAACTGAAGAATGAAGTAGGGGAAGGAGTGAAATTGAATGTACTTGGTGAATGTTTCAGAAGGGAAAACCAGTGTCTCCTAAGGTAGCCAAACAACAGGCGTAAAGTCTTGGTGCAAAGAAAACCAATAAATGAGACCTAGCACTGAAAAAATGAAAAGAAAGAAGAACATTAAGTTAATTGTAGTTGACTCTGGGTTATGGGAATAATGGATATGTGTGTGTGTGTGTGTATGTGTGTGTGCACACACACATTAATATAATATATATAGTACAGTAATATATACATTAAGAAAGAGAGGCATCCCCTGGCATCCAGGAGCTGGTGTGGTGCCATCAGCTAGGTCTTGGTATTGGTGGCAGCTGTTTCTGCACTTACAGATGGACCATGGTGATTTCCTGTTGAGCATGAACAATCTCACAGAATAGCAACATCAGAGAAGGCCACTATCTGACAACAATCAACCAAGGCAAAAACCAGACCACACCATAATTATGTCTTAACAAAGACTAAACATGAACATTGTCCAAGCCACATAAATAATCAAATGCCCCCCTCTCCTGGCTAATAAGAGTGATTGCTGCTGCTTTGCTGCTGGTTTGCCAATTGCAGCTTTAGCCTTGCTAGCTTGCCCTCTCTCTGGATACTCTCTACACAAGAATACCTAGTCACAGAATTTGCTCCACTTCCTGATAGCATCTGATTTAGAGCCAACCCTACCTTTCTTAAATCCTCCCAAAATCACAGAACACAAGCCCAAGTCCTATAAGTGCTTTCTACTCTCTTCTTGAGATGGCCATGGTTTCCCATAGTGTGCATTATTCCTTGCTGCTGGAGAGTATGGAGTATGTGTGCATGATAGATAGATAGATAGATAGATAGATAGATAGATAGATAGATAGATAGATGATAGATAGATAGATGTATTTCACACATGCATTTTTCTTCTACATGATTTGGTCTTAGTTTTAAACTCTTCATTTAACATTAAAATGGAGCCTTGGTTTGACTTCTGAAAAACAGAATGAAGTTAATAGCAAAGGCATGGGATCGACGCAGGTGCACATCAATGGTGGATTGGATAAAGAAAATGTGGTACATATACACCATGGAATACTGTGCAGCCATAAAAAGAATGAAATCCTGTCCTTTGCAGCAAATGGATGGAGCTGGAGGCCATTATCTGAAGCAAAGCAACGCAGAAATAGAAAACCAAATACCACATATTCTCACTTAAAAGTGGGAGCTGAGCATTGGGTACACATGGACATAAAGAGGGGAGCAATAGACACTGGGGAATAAAAGGAGCGGGGAAAGGAGGTGAGTAAGGGCTGAAAACTACCTATTGGGTACTATGCTCATTATCTGGGTGACAGGTTCAATTGTATTCCAAACCTCAGCATCTTACAATATACCTTGTAACAAACCTGCACATGTTCCCCTTGAATCTAAAATAAAAGTTGGAAAAAAAAAGAGTGAAGTCTCATTAATTGAAAGAGCCATAACTCACAATATTTGATGAGTACTGTAACAGGCAGCTGAGGTTTACCTTTGCCCCAACTATAAGAAATGAAGAGCAAGCTATGAAAATTAATCATCTGAATAAAAGTGGCTGTGAGACAGTTCAGCTAGTTTTAAAGTAGAATCAATTTGCATGCTAATGATGTGCTAATTACTTTATTCATTAACAAAGGTCAAGGGAACCTCTACTTAGTTACATCCTGTTAGGTGTTAGTTTGGGTTACTGTTTTACTCGAAAACAATCTATAAATCAGACTTCTTACCTTTGTAGGGGGCCTTTATCTACTAAATTATTTTGAAACAGCAAGGCCAACTACCCATCACACACCATCAGAGGTCTCCAGGTGATTCATGGAGCAAAGTCACATTGAGTCAATACAGTTATTCTGGCCATTTCAGCAAAGTAATTTGCCATCTTGTCTCAGTCTATTTGTGCTGCTATAACAAAATACTTGAGACCTGGTAATTTATGATGAACAGAAATGTATTTTCTCACAGTTCTGGAGGCTGAGAAGTCCAAGATCATGACACCAGCATGGTGTCTGATAAGGGCATCTTCCCATAGTGTCCTCATAATGTGGCAAAGGCAAACGCCACGTCTTCACATGGCAGAAGAGCAAAAGGGGCAAAAGGCGGCTGGAACTCTCCCTTAAAGCTTTTTTTCTAAATTTACTTTTAAAGATAGGGTCTCACCTTGTCACCCAGCCTTGAGTGTAGTGTGATCCTAGCTCACTGCAGCCTGGGTTCAAGCAATCTTCACAACTCAGCCCTTCCAAGGAGCTGGAACTACCGGCATGAACCACCATGCATGGCTAATTTGTTTTATTATATTTTTTGTAGAAATGATGTCTCACTATGTTGCCCAGGCTGGTCTCGAATTTCTGGCCTCAAGTGATCCTCTGCCTCACTCTCCCAAAGCACTAGGGTTATAGGTGTGAGCAACCACACCCACCCAGCGCCTTCAACATCTTTTATAAGGGCCCTAATTCCATTCACCTCCTAAAAGCCCCGTCTCATAATGTTATCACATTGGGGATTAAGTTTCAATGCATAAATTTGGGAGAACACATTCAGACATTGCACACCTCTTCACCATTCAGGGCAGTTCTGGGCCGCATCCTTCACTCCTCTGTAATCCATGGTTTCTCAACTTTGGCGTTATTATTTTGGGGTGAATAATTCCTTGTTGTGGAGGATTGCTTTTCTGCCAATTACAGCTTTAGCCTCACTAGCTTGCCCTCTCTCTAGATAAGATTTATTGAAATACCTAGTCATAGAATTGACCCTGTTTCCTGATAGCATCCAATCTACAGCAAACCCTAGTTTCCTTAAACCCTCCCAAAATCACAGAACACAAGATGTATATATTACTGTACTATATTATATTCATATATACACACACATGAACATATATGTGTATATATACATATATATATATATATATATATCCATATTCCCATAACCCTAAGTCAATTACAGTTAACTTAATGTTCTTCTCCTTCATCATTTTTTCAGTGCCAGGTTTTAATTTATCTAAGGGGCTGTCCCCACAATATTAATATTCGTTAGAGGATGTTTAGCAGCATCCCTAACCCTCTACCCAATAGATACTAGTAGCACAACCCTCTCCTAGTCATAATAATTAAAATTGCCCCCAGATTTTGCCAAACGTCCCTCGGGGACAAAATAACCCAGTTGAGAAATCACTGTTAGAATCCCCCTGTTTTGCTGAGTGGCTTGCACTTCTAATCTCTTTTGACCGCCCCGCCCCCCCCCCCGCCACGGCACCCCTGCCGTATGGTTTGTCTGTATGCTCACCCAAATCTCACCTGGAATCAATTGTAATTATCCTCACGTGTCAAAGGTGGGACCAGGTGGAGATAATTGAATCATGAGAGCGGTTCCCCCCATACTGTTCTCGTGGTAGTGAATAAGTCACAAGATCTGATAGTTTTATAAATGGGAGTTCCCTTGCACAACCTCTCTCTTGCCTACCACTATATAAGATGTGACTTTGCTCCTCATTCACCTTCCGCCATGATTGTGAGACCTCCCCAACTATGTGGAACTGTAAGTCCATTAAAACCTTTTTCCTTTAAAAATTACCCATTCTAGGGTATGTCTTTATTAGCAGCGTGAGAATGGACTAATACAACCCCCCCACACACAAGCATATACACTTAATTAAAATAGATAACAGAGAGTCATCTGGAGTCTTGACCCTAGGCTTATTGCTGCCTCAACACAGATGAAAGGGCAGCATACAACCAGGGCACAGTTGGAGAAATGAGACTCAGATAACCCCCCAATCAGCCTCCTGGAATAGAGGAGGATTTCCAGGTGTCTATCTGTCACTGGTCCCTTTGCCTTTGAGGGGACTCCAGAGGCTCCCCTTGTTTAACCACCTTCCCCCTCTACAATTATAGGAGGGACCCCTTGCCTCCCAGCTGTTTAAGTGCTCAGTGCTAGAAACCTACTCTGTGTTGGTGCTGGGTTAAAGAGATGGGCAAGGCAAACAATCCAGACAATCCCAATACAGTGTGACTGGGAATCTGAGAAAGAAAAGCCCAAGGGGGCTGTGGGATCCCCAAAAAGGAGACCTGACCCAGCCTGGAAAGTCAGAGAAGGGGACCTGCAGGAGGTGACATGTAAACCAAGTTATGAAAGAAGAATGAGAATTGGTAAGGCAAAGACTGCACTGGGCTGTGCTGGGCAGGGATAGGGTCAGAGAGGGGTTTAGAACAAATGGATGGGAGAGCAGTGTCTGTGTGTGGAGGGCAGTGGTAACTCCAAGTTGTTGGGTGTTTCCCTAGCTTGAACAGAGGCAATGAGAGATGGAGCAGAATGGTAGACAGGGGCTTGCTCACAAAAAGCCTTGTATGCCAAGGTCAGAGTGGCATTCTTTATCCTGAAGAGTTGCAGGTCTTGAAGAACTCCTAGAAACGTTACTGGATAAGCTCCACTTGGTCATAGTGTATTATTCTTCTTATAAGTTGCTGAATCCCATCTCATAATATATTGTGGAGGATTTTTGAGTTTATATTCATGAGGAACATTGGTCTGTAGTTTGACTGATTGACTGACTGATTGCCTGCTTGATTGATTTTTTGACTAGCTTTGTCTGTTTTTGGCATCAGGGTGATGCTGGCCTCATAAGGTGATTTCTATTTTCTGAAAGAAATTCTGTAGAACTGCTTTTACTTTTTATTTAAATATTTGTTAGAATTTACCAATGAAGCCATCTGGACCTGGGCTTTTCTTTGTGGAATGTCTTAAATAACTAATCCAATGTCTTTAATAATTATAGAGCTATTCAGGTTATCTAATTGATCCTCGTGCCTCAGTGTCTTGAGTAGTTGAGATTGCAGATTTGTGCCACCATGCCAGGCTAGTTTTTGTATTTTTTGTAGAGACAGGGTTTCACCATGTTGGCCAGGCTGGTCTCGAACTCCTGACCTCAAGTGATGCACCTGCTGTGGCCTCCCAAAGTGCTGGGATTATAGGCAACAGCCATGACACCAGGTCCCCTCCCATTTCATCTTAATTGTCAAATTCATGTGTACAGTTGATGGAAGTACTTCCTTATTATTCCTTTAATGTCTTCAGCGCCTATGTTGGCATCATCTGTTTCATTCCTAGTACTGATCATTTGTGTCTTTTTTTTTTTTTCTGTGTCGGTGTTGCTAGAGATTTTTTATTTGCATTGATCTTTTCAAAGAAGCTGTTTTTGGTTTCACTTTTTCTTTTTGTTGTTTTTCTATTTTCAATTTCATTGATGTCTGCTCTTTATTATTTCCTTCTTTTTGTTTGCTTTGGGTTTATTTTACTCTGTACTTTTTTGAGGTAGAAGCTTAGATTATTGATTTGAGGTCTTTCTTCTTATATAAGCCTTTAATGCCATTGTAGGGACAGAAAGGAGGTGATCCCTTTTCTCCCCATTTATAAAAGATCATAGCCAATATTCCTATAACAAAAAACAGGTTAACAAGGGAAAAGTATAACAAATTTATTGCATGCACATGTGTGCATGGAAGTCATATAAAATATGAACTCAAAGAGGGACCAGATGGTTGAGGCTTAAAGGCCCTCTTCATAGGGGAAAGGGAAATAGATGAATAAATAGACCCAATGATCAGACAATGGTTTGTAAATGATTCTCTTGGGGAGATGAGGGGCAGAACTGCACAGGAGCCAAAGTTGTCTTATTATGCAAATAAAGTCTCCCAGGTAATCTCTGGGAGCAGTCCTTAGAAGAATCCATGAAGGTTTGTCTGGGCACGGTGATGACCCCCAGTCTCTTCTCTTCTCTGGTGGTTGATCTTTCCTGGTTATTTAATGAGATCCCTAGGGTGGAGGTCTTAAGACAATTGCATTTCTTTTGGAAAGAAGCTTTCTTAGGCAGATAAGGAAACTCCAGAGAAGGAGAGTCCTTTCCTGTGCTTGGGGAAAAGGGATCAGAGAGAGAGGGAAGTAGGGGGTGGAGAGCAGGGGTTGTTCAGAGAGACCTTGGCTATGAGGCTTATTTCTGAGGCCTTTCAATTTTCAAAGCACTGAGCATGCCAAAGAGCTATGTTCTGGGGAATTCTTTTTGCACCCCAACACTATAAATTTCCATCTCAGCTTTATATTAACCATAGCCCACAAATTTGATATGTTGTATTTTCATCTTCATTCAAAATATCTTCTAATTTTCTTTGAATCTTTCTCTTTGACCCATAGGTCACTTAGAATTATGTGGTTTACTTTCCAAGTAGTTGGAGGTTTTTTTAAACCTTTCTGCGATTGATTTCTAGCTTGACTCCATTGCAAAGAACATATTCTGTTATTTCAATTCTTTTAAAAGTTTTTATTTAAATTTATTGTTGTTGTTGTTGTCATCGTTGTTGTTGCTGTTGTTGTTGTTGTTGTTGTTGAGACAGAGTCTTGCTCTGTCTCCCAGGCTGGAGTGCATTGGTGCAATCTTCAACTTCTGCTTCCCAGGTTCTAGTGATTCTCCTGCCTCAGCCTCCCAAGGAGCTGGGATTAGAGGTGTGTGCCACCACCCCCAACTAACTTTTGTATTTTTAGTAGAGACAGGGTTTTGTCATGTTGGCCAGGCTGGTCTTGAACTCCTGACCTCAGGTGATCCGCCTGCCTTAGCCTCCCAATGTGCTGAGATTACAGGTGTGAGCCACCAGTCTAAAATAATTTTTTTAAGATGGGATTTCGCTATGTTGCCCAGGCTGGACTCAGATTCCTGGAATCAAGTGATCCTCCTGCCTCAGCCTCCCAAATAGCTGGGACAAGTAGCTGGGACTATGGCATGTGCCATCATACCTGGTTCTTAATTATTTTACATTTGTTGAGACTTATTTTATCATTGCTATGGTTTGGATGTTTGTCCTTTCCAAAATTCACATTGAAATTTAATTGTCATTGTAACAATATTAAAAGGATTAAAAGGTAAGATTTTAAGAGGTAATGAGATCACAAGGGCTCTCCCCTCATGATGGAATTAATGCCCTTATGAAAGGACAGGTTCGCCCCCCTCTTGCATTTTTCCTTTTTGTTCTTCTGCTATGCAAGGAATAGCATTCCTCCCTTCCAGAGGATGCAGCATTCAAGGCACCACTGTGGGATCAGGTCCTTACCAGACACCAAACGTGCTAGTACCTTAATCTTGGACTTCCTAGTATCCAGAACTCTAAGAAATAAACTTCTGTTCTTTATAAATTACTCATTCTCAGGTATTCTGTTATAACAGCACAGAACAACCTACAACAATGACTCAGGCTATGACTTATCTTGGTGAATGTCCCATGTGCACTTGAAAAGAATGTGTATTTTGCTGTACTGATTAGAATGTCCTTTCAACGTCAATTACATCTGACTTGGTTGATGATGATGAGTTCATCTATAACCCTTGCTGACTTTGTCTTAGTCATCTACATTTTTACCCAGATTTAGGAAAATGAAGTGCAGCCCTCACTTGATACCTGCTGCTCTGGGGATTGAATGGGAGACAAATCGGATTTAAGGAGTACCAAGACAAAAGGTCTTCCTGTGTTCAAGTTTCTCTCACACACAGGTGCAGAATTTGATAGTGTTCACTGACGTAAAGCTTCTTCTCCAGAAGGAGGCACCTGAGCTTAGATACATTTGGCTGATTACGTCTTTTCCACCCACACAGCAGGATACTGAGATATGCCTGAAAGAGAGGGTTGTGTTTTTTGTTGTTGTTGTTTTGTTTTTTTAGACAGAGTCTCTCTCTGTCGCCCAGTACAATGGTGCAATTTCGGCTCACTGCAACCTCCGCCTCCCGGATTCAAGCAATTCTCCTGCCTTGGTCTCCCAAGTAGCTGGTATTTCAGGCACCCGCCATCAAGCCCAGCTAATTTTTGTATTTTTGTAGAGATGAGGTTTCACCATGTTGGCTAGTCTGGTCTTGAACTCCTGACCTCAGGTGGTCTGCCCTCCTCGGCCTCCCAAAGTGCTGAGATTACAGGTATGAGCCACCGTGCCTGGCCTGCAAGAAAGTTTTGATGGGAGGTGGGGCACAAGCAGAGGAAGCATTACATTGGAGTTTCTATTACAATTGTTTCTATCACGGCTTTGCCTTGAGCCAGCCTCTGGCTCTATGGGCCTGTGGGAGCCTGGCATGAAGGCCCTTAGAATGCTGGCAGCTCCCATAGGACACATGAGAATAAAGGAAACCTTGATTTTCCTTTACCGATGTGGTCCAGGGGCTTGCCCAGGGTTGGTCCTGGCCAGCCCCATGCCCATGCTCATTTGGGCACAGTTCCTATGGGTTGGGAAGCCCATAAGATAATCCATCTGAAAGATGGCATCTTCCCTGGGGCAGTGCCAGTAAAAGCACGATTTCCTACTCACATTTGTTTGCTCCAGCAGCAAAGAGCAGACTGTCTTCTTCTCCCACCAGCGCCTACACATGGGCCTTGTACACCCCCAAACATGCACCGCCAGTCACAGTTTTCCCTCTGAGCAGTGGGGTTGGGGGTAAAGGTGTGAGGAATTGGGTAGGGGGATGTGTGGAGAACCCCATATTCTCTTAGCTAGATCTTCCTCTCTTCTTTCCTGCAAATTATGGCTAGAGCACAGATAGGGACTTTCAAGGGGGCTGTTGGGTGGGGTTGAGTGCAGAAGAAAAAGTAGTCAAAGACAGCAGTTCTTAATGATCAATGGATCCCAGAACCTTTGAGAAATTTGATAAAATAGTTTTGAAACTTCTTCCCAGAAAAACAATGCCCTTAGGATGCACCTACAGTTATGCCTTCAGTTTTAGGAGTGTTTGTAACCTCCTAAGAAGCAGTCCTTGGGGCCCACTTTAAGAACCTCTGGATTAGAGGAAGTGGCAACCTATCTGTCCCTCTTCCTCTTCAGATGACAGAAAGCCTCCCTTCTCTCTGATTCACAAAGCATCCCCTCTGTCTTCTTGAATAACAAAGATTACTTCTTACTGTTATATTCAAAGGCAAAAGACAATAGCCAAATAGTAAGGCTGTAGCACTAGCTATTAACCTAGAACTTAATCACCAAAGAGTGATTTTTTTCTCTTAGTTTCATATCGTTTAGCCCACATTTGATCTCATTGACTTGTGCTTCCAGTTCCTAGCCATTTGGGCTGTTTGTGGGGGTTGAATTTTCTGGATATTATTATGTCTACAGAGAGAGTGTGTTGACTAGGGTATCTTGGGTGACTGCAGATTTATGCAAAGTGAGATATAGGGAGTAAAGGGTGCCACACGCTTGAACTTGGCTGCAGCACCAAGGGAACTCTAAAAATTTACAGGCATATTGGGCTTGGAAGGTTTGGTGGGGTGCCTGAATCCCTGTTAATTTTTATTTACCCCACAAGGTGAATAAAAATTATTTATATAGTATGACCCAAGATCAAAAAGCATCTTGCATCATTTTATGATATTACTTACTTTGTAGTTTTAGACTTCTAAATCTCAGGCTCTCTCAACCAAGAAAATTCTTTTGATTGTTTTATCAGGCAAAAGGAACCAGAAAAATGACTTGACCTTCCTCCTCTATCTCATCTGTCAGCCCAGTAAGCATTCTTTCAGGGAGATCCCAAAGACTGTGGCTAAGTCAACTTGATTTGCACTTGTTTCTTCCCACTGCCATGTCCAAATCATTCAGCACTGTTGTCCTAGACATGAGGCTGCCGCTCAGGCCCAGACTCCCAAATGGTTGTATGCAAGTAACTCCAGCTCCTGAGGCTGTGAGGTCTTCTGAAGGTAACAGAAAAATCCATCTTCCTGCAGATTTACTGGGTATGATGTCAGCTTCCTTCCCATCTATTTCCACCACATGCAGACGTCTGTGCACTGGTGGCTCTGAAGGATAAACAAAGACTACAGTCAAGTTGAGGGAAGCAGTTGAATACTGTGGTGCCATGAAATGCTGGCCTCAGATCCTAGAGCCAGATAAAGTGCAATGGGATCTGTTTTATATAGTAGTACAGTAAATAAAACCATTTCAGGACAAGGAGTGAAAACCATACCATCCTGTATCTCATTCAGCTATGCAATTTTTCTTTTAAAATTTTTTATTTTTTACTTTTTAAATTATTAGGGCATTTCTATGTTTCAGACCTCATAGAAATGTAGGATATTTCAATGTTTCAAAACTCAAAAGACATTCAGGGAAAAACCTCCTTCCTATGTCTGTTCCCACCCAAGTTCCCTTGCCAGAGGAAAGCACTATTATCAGTTCCTTCTATATACTTCCATTGATAGTCTATTTCTTTTTATGTTTTATTATCTCCTCTCCAAGTTTGGATTGGGATTTTTGGGCAGCATTTCTAGTTTGCTTCTGCAAACAGAGAAGTGTTTGTGCTTCACTTGTAACAATAGGTCACAGAACAGGTCACAGCCTGCTCTGCAAGGCTCACCATCTCATGAACTGCATTTTAAGCATTTTTATTCCATCCCACAAGAAGTAATGCTTTGCATCCTTCTCTAGCCCCTGTGAGGGACCCCCAAGATGAGTAAAGCCTTTATCACTGCCCTAAGGAACTTCTTTGTTAGTTGGGGAGACAAGACTACCCATCTGAAGCAAATGACAGGAGCAGATGGAATGCATTGGGGATTCATGCGACTGGTTTTTTGAAAATTTGAAATGCCAAGAGGAAAACTTTGGCTTTCATACTGTTGATCTTTTAACCTGGTGGTTTAACATTTTTGGAGTCAGAGTAAATCTTGGCTCCAATGCTGGCTCTGGTGCTTAATTCTCTTAAGCTCTCTGAGCCCTACTTTTTTCCTCTGTAATATATAAGGATATCATTTACTACCGTGGATTGGAGGAGATGATGAAGTTGCAGCACCTGGCATAAAATGGGTGCTCGATAAGTGGGTTGATTGTGCTTTTTGCCAGAGAACTACATGAAACTTGGGGCCATTAGGACAGCATGCATGCATGTGCATTTGTGTCCATGTGTGTGGTAGGGAAGTCTATGAGCTCTAAGGCACGTGAACAAGACAGAGGCAGGGAGAAGGACCAGATGGAAGCTCTGCTGATGCATGGCAGCTGATGCTGATTCTATGTGGTTGAGCTTTCCAGTTGACTGCTAAGGCAGGAATGGGATGGGGTATCTTTGACAGCTTCTGAGCATTATCATGACATGCCAAAAGTAATGTCTGACAGGATTCATCTGGGAATGGTGTGGAGGCTGATATTTAAAGAGGCAGAACTAGAGGTAGGGAGTCCAGTAAGGACTGTCATCAAGGTGATAGATTCTGAAAACTGATGCCTTGTCGGGTATGAAGGAAATGGGTGAGTTAAAGGTGGCCATAGAGTTTCCAGCCAGGGGAACTGGACCTGTGACACTGCCTTTAAGAGAAAGAACAAGAGAGGGAGCTCAGTTTGGAGGGGAAAGAAAGGCAGTTTGTGTCCTGGGGACAGCAAGGCAACTAAATGAAGCACAGCACTCCACTGGAGTAGGTAGCTTGATACTAATTCCTGCAGATAGAAGGAATGCAACTGAAATGGTTTCATATTTTAGGGGGATCCTAAGATTGTCCAGCTCCCCAATTTCCTCATCCTCCAGCATTCTCTCTCTCTCTCTCTCTTTTTTTTTCTCCAGCATTCTCAACAGAAGAATTCTGCCTTAAAGGAGAGAAGAAGTAGCAGAATGTGACTACGTTGACTTGAGATTAGGGACTGTCTAGATTGCCATGGTGACCAGGACAAGGAACGTGATGCTTTTACCATCAAGTAAATCTTCACGTTGTATTCCTTTATACTGCCTGCTAACAGAGCTACTGAGCAGCTCTGTTTGCCTAGTAGTCTGAATTGGGCAAGGAATAGACCCGGGGCTGCACCCTGACATGCTGTGGAGAGATTCGGAAGGCCTCAGCTACCCCACACTGCACTAACCCTGAGGCCTGTCCCATGATTGTACCATCCCAGGTCTGCCTGGTCACTGGAGCCTAGACTGGGTGACAGAGTGATAATTTTTGTGGTACCAACTTTTCAAGTGCTCATAATTCTGGGTACATTCCTAACTCCCCTGTCCTGATGGCCTCTTCTCTTGTGTTTGTTCCCTAGAAAATTATGTAGACAAAAGTGCTCAGAGGACAACATAGAGAGCTCATTACTGGAGCATGACATTCAAATCAAAGAGACTGTGTATTTTCCAGAATAGGCAAATTCATAGAGATGGAAAGCAGATTAGTGGTTGCCAGAGTCTAGGGGAGGAGGAAATAAAGAGTGACAGCTAATGGGTACACGGTTTCCTTTTAGGGTGATGAAAACATTCTAAAGTTGGATAGTGATGATAGTGGTTGGCCAACTCTGTCAATATACTAAGAAAAAACATAAATTATGCACTTTAAAGGAATGAATTTTATAATATGTGAATTATAGCTCAGTAAAGCTGTTTGTTATATTTTAAAAATCAGGTAGATTTCTGCATTCGTGTCTCATACAAAGCCCTTAAGTATGTGTACACACTGGTGGTTGGCTGCATTTTCACTGTCAAATTGCTCTTAAGAGTTGATTATTAGCCCGGTGCGGTAGCTCACATCTGTAATCCCAGCACTTTGGGAGGCTGAGATGGGCAGATCACCTGAGGTCAGGAGTTCGAGACCAGCCTGCCCAACATGGCGAAACCCCATCTCTACTAAAAATACAAAAAATTCGCTGGGCATGGTGGCACATGCCTGTAATCCCAGCTACTTAGGAGGCTGAGGCAGGAGAATCGCTTGCACCTGGGAGGGAGAGGTTGCAGTGAGCTGAGGTCACGCCGCTGCACTCCAGCCTGGGTGACGAGTGAAACTCCATCTCAAAAAAAGTTGATTATTAATTGCTATATTAATATTATTAATATATTAATTGCTATATTAATATTTAGCTTTTAAATTTTCTAAATCCTCTTTTGCTCAAACTAAGAAAGCCTAAGTATGGGGTAAAGGACTGTGGATGGAAGGCTATTTTCTCTGATGATGAGGCTATAGGGTGAAAAAAAAGATTTCGACTAAATCTACCAAAACAAAACCAAAAGCCCAACAAACTCCATGAAAGTGGTTGGTGCACACATTTCAGAGAACCTATGGTTTCACTGGCCTTGGTAGTATTTCTGAGGAACATTGACGTAAGGATGAACTGTGTTCCCCTTATTTTCCTGAGATTCTAGGCATGAGCATGTCTTTCCTTAACATCTGGCAGACATTTAATTCACCTCCCCACTTCAAATGAGCTATCAAGGGTGTTCTCAATGTGCAGTCCAGCACACATCTTCATGTACACTGTGGTGAATATGTCCCCTCAGGGCTGAATGAAATTCAGTTCAACAATTGTTTAGCCCCTACCATGCACAAGGCACCACAGAAGAACAAAACAACTTCAGATTCTCTTCTTCCCCTCGCTGTGTAATTGCTCTCCAGAGCAGTGTTTAGTGGGTGCCAAAATACTCCAGGAAAAGGGAAAGGTGTGATGAGCACACACCAAAATCAGGCTTCACTCCTGTTTAAGATTAATTCTGCTGCTGGGTCAGGCTGGGAGTCCTGAAACGTTTCTGTGGAATAGTCATAGTGGGATAATAGTTCATAGTCGTGCTTTGACACTCTCATAAATTGATATTAATTTATACCCATGAGACGTGTCTGGAAAATTATTTTGACACTGCTGTCAACACTGAGGGCTGCCTGCCTCATGAACCTAGAGAATAAATGCAGTGCTGTATTTGCAAAGCCTTCAGACCCTAAAGAGGGCTCTGCCACAAACTCAATGTGTGACCTCAGCTAAATCAGCCATCCCCCATTTCTGGTTCATTCTCCTTTCTAAAATGAGGGAAAGAAGTGTGACTAATTTTAATCAAAGACTCTTTCCAGTTTGGTCATCTTATAGTTTATGGAACCATAGCTAATGAAGTGTATCAACTTAGAAGAGCAGATATAGGAGGAGGTTAATGCTGAGACCAGGATTAAGAATCAGTGGGATACTTCCAGAGGCCAAGAAAAAAGAGGCAGAAAGCAAGAAGATATGGCCTGTTCAGTATGAAGTTTGCATAGGCTGATTTCCATGGAGAAATAGGTGGGTGATCTCTTGGGGATTTATGCTAGCCTTTGATAAAGAAGCAAGCCAGTGGCGATGGAAATCGTTTTAGTGATTGGTTGGAAATCTTTCTTAAGTTCATAATGATTACAATAACCCCAGTGAGGTTGACCTTAGAAGTTGTCTGTGTTTAGGACTGTTAAGAACAAGAAGATTCCTTTGTCCCTCTTCAAATGACTCTTTTCCCAGCTTACTATTTGGAAACCCAACCCCCCCCCCCACCAAAAAAAAATCCCACAATCAACCAACGAATCTCAGTAATGTTAACATTGATGGGGGATGCTTACTACAGGCCAGGCTCTTTGCTAAGAACTTTATTTCCTTCCAATATCTCATTTAATCCTCCCAACAACTCTGTGAGATAGGGACTATTACTGTGCCTTTTCTGCAGTTGAGGAAATTGAGGCACCAGTCTGTGCTTAGTGCGTTTGTGGAAACTGGAGGAGATACCAGAAAGCAGAGGCATGGGACAGTAGATTCCCTAAAATCTGGAATAGTTCTATTAACAAAATTCATGTCGGTTACCCAGGACAAAGTCATCGAAAGGATTTGAGGAACCAAGGGAGAGCACAGACTGCTCGCTAGTGCAAAGTTTTCACTTCCTTGCTTGAGGACAAATTTTCAATTTTTAGACTATCCCCTAAAAAAGACAGCCATGACTTATCTCAAAATTTATGTAGTGTGCCTTTAACAGTTTTATCGTGTTTCCGACGATTCCCATCTTCTACTCTTTGGAAAGCAGAGGGGTGGTATGTGACCTTCTGTCTCTGTACCTTCCTCAAATGTCAGGCTTTGTCTTCAACATGAAAAAAATGGACACCTTCCCTGGGGAAAGAGGACATACATTTCCAAAAATGGAAGGAAGAATCTAACTGTGCACCCCCCGGCCTCCCGCCTGCGCTGCGCTAGCCTTAGCGCCAAGCATGGTCACAGCAGATTGCTCATTTTTCAAACGCATCGTGTTCTTTCCATCTCCGTGCCGTTGGACAGGCTGTTCTCAAAGCCTCTCAATCTCTTTCCCTTCTCTGTCAAACAAATACAAATTCAGCCAAGATCCATCTTGGGAGCCCCACTGCCCATGCACCCCACTCCCTGACTCCCAGAAGAGTGGATTTCTTTCCCTTTCCCTTGGCCACTAAGGAGAGCATTCGGGTATGGCATGATATGGTCAGTGCGTGTATGGCAAACCAGCAATTAGGCTGCTCTCTTCAACTGTGTGTCCTCTCCAACACACACGTATACCACATGCACACATCTTACAGAGTACGATATAGTGTTGCAGTTAAGTGAGTGAACTCGGGATCCAGGCAACCTGGGTTTAATTCCAAGCTTTGTCACTAACTAAATGCCCCTTGGGAAAGTGCTTGAGCCACTCTCTGACTCAGTCATCTCAACTGTAAAATGGAGACAATAATAATACTCCCCTCAAAGAGTCATTTTAAGGACTAAATGAGATGATATACATGAAGTGCACAGCACAGTGTCTGAAATACAGCAACTGCTCCATCAGTGGTACATGATATTATTATTGCACAGAGCTTGGTTCATAGAGGATGCCAAATACATACTTGAGTGGGCATCTGAACACAGTAAGGGAATATTTTTTGTAGGGGATTAACTTAGGGAGCGGTCAGGGACAGCTGGGCTACTCAAGGAGGCTGTTTCCCCTGACTTCATTATTCTCTCACTGCACCGTTTTTTCCTTCAGTCCATGTATCACAATGTACAGATATTACATGTGTTTGATTACTTATTTGATGTTGATGTTTCCCAATAAACTAAGTTTCATGATGCCAGGGTCCATGTATGTTTTAACCACCACTAAGTCTCCTGTACCTAGGACAGTGCCAGGAAGATGGTAGGTGCTCAATTAAAGAATTAAAGAATAAATGAAACTGAGTTAAAGAGTAAATAAAGAAGAATTCAGGAGTGACATGGGATGTAGGTGGCCCTGAAGGATGAGTAAGAGTTGAGGGCTGGGCGCGGTGGCTCACGCCTGTAATCCCAGCACTTTGGTAGGCCAAGGCGGGTGAATAGTGAGGTCAAGAGATCAAGACCATCCTGACCAACATGGTGAAACCCTGTCTCCAGTAAAAATACAAAAATTAGCTGGGCATGGTGGCACACACCTGTAGTCCCAGCTACTCGGGAGGCTGAGGCAGGAGAATCGCTTGAACCCAGGAGGCAGAGGTTGCAGTGAGCCTAGACTGCACCACTGCACTCCAGCTCAGTGACAGAGCAAGACTCCTTCTCAAAAAAAAAAAGAAAAAAAAAAGAGTTGAGTAGGTAGGCAAGGAAGCTTCTAAATGGAAGGGAATCCTGGGAAACTCCAATTCTTGAGCACTTGGTGGTGGAGGATGCAGGGAAGAGGGTGCAGTAAGTAGATCCCTTGGTCTGGAAGAGCAAGAGACTGTTTCTGTAGCTTAGTTTACACAGGGGAGTTGTGAGAAGACTGGTAGGAGGATGTAGTAAATGGCTTTGAAGGCCAGGCTATCAGGGATTCATTCTATTAGCTTAGGCTTTGACCTCTATTTGCATGCAAATATTCTTGGGAAAAACTATATATTATCGGCCAAGTATAATTGTGTATAAATTAGTATACTTGCTCTTTGCCTTAGAAAAAATTTTGCTAAAGGGGAAAGTGATACCAGGAGGCCCTTTCTTTCCCTTCTCTGTCAAACAAGGAGGAGGCCTTGTTCCAGGAGGCCACTGGAAAGAGAAAATAGCGCCCGAGATAATCAAAAACATACAAAGGGGAAAGGGAAGACAAACCCTACCCACCTCCCAGTGTTGTGTTGATCCAGAACCTGAACCTCCAACTTTCTATAGTTTGTTTCATCACAAAATGATTCCTCTTTATTGATTGATTTTTGACTCTTCTTTATAAAAGGTGCAGACAGGAAGTGTCAGTGTTGTGGAAGTTTTAATCACTGAATAAATAAATCTGTTTACCTGTTATAGCTCTGATGAGTGTTTGAAATTTGTTCATCTGGATTATCTAATTTATTATTATATGGTTTCCTGTGTCATTAAAAAAATTTGTAAACATCATTTGTGTTGGCTGCGTGACATTCTATCATATGGCTGTCCTATAATGAAACTATTCTCTTGATGGTTATTCACAAGGCTGACGTGAATAATATTTTTGTTCCAAAATCTTTATCTGTACTATTAGTATTTCTTTAGGAAATATTGCTAGACATGACACTTTTATGACAAAAGACCCAAACTTTTCTTAAGGTTCTTTCATTTTGCCAAATTGCCACCCAGAAAGACCAGAGCAGTTTTTCTTCCTCACCAGTACATGAAAGAGCTTTATAATGTTGAAGGTCATGATTTTTAAAACATCTTTTCTGCCAGGCACAGAAAGACAAATACCACATGTTCTCACTTATGTGTGGAATCTAAAACAATCTAACTCATAAAGGCAAGAATAGAATGGTGGTTACCGGAGGCTGGGGGTGGTAGTGGGGGTTGAGAATGGGGAGATGTTTGTCAAAAGGTACAAAGTTGCAGTTATGTAACTGCCCTAAGGGTTCTTCCTGCCCACTGCAAAAACAAAATAAATTCAAGACATTGCAGCAAAGAAAGAATTTAATTGACCAGAGGCAGAAGTGTTAGAGGTTAGGAGTTTTTCAAATATAATTTGGTGGGCAGGGGGATAGGGGTGGGGAGTGCAGTTTGGTTGGATCAGAGATTAAATCACAAGGAATCGAAGCTTTCTTCTTGCCTTGAGTTGCTTCTGGGTAGGGCCACAGGCACGGTTGACAGGTCCAGGTGGAGCCATCAGTGTCAGACATGTAACAAACCTGAAAAGACGTTTCAAATGGCCAATCTTAAGTTCAGCAATAGGGATTTCATCTGTAGCAGTAACTGGGGAAATTGCATATCTTGTGACCCCCAGAATAATGGTGGGTAATTGTTTATGTCTGCACTTTAGCAGAATTCAGCCTCCTCTTACCCTCTTAGCCTGGTGGTCTCTCCCTAGCTTTACAAAGGTGGTTGAGTTATGGTGAAAGACAATTATCATTTAAACTATAAACCAAATGTCTCCCAAAATTAGCTTGGCTTAAGCCTAGGACTAATTAAAAGCAGCTTGAAAGCTAAAGGCAAAAGGGAGTTTGGCCAGATCAGATCTCCAGTCCCCCACCATGCTGCCATAATTTTCTCACTGATATATTTCTTCGCAAAGGAGGTTTCAGTTGGGAGAAATAAATGGTAACTTATTTCAGTACATGACGTGATTGTTTTATCCCAGATGACAAATCATCCCTATACCATTGATTGAATAATCCTTCCCTTTCCCATTGAAATGTGATCTTTCCTTTACCTTATAAATTCATATGTATACGTATACATGTGTACATACACACACATATTTTTGCTTTATTTTGTTTCTATTCTGATCCACTGATCTGTCTCTTCTTGCATCACTGTCACTCTGATTTAAATGTTGCCATTTTATAATACATTTTGGTAGCATTACCCTTCTGTCTCAAACTTTTATTAACTATTTAACTTAGTTCACATTTCCAGACAAATATTGCAATCATTTTGTTAAGAAGACCGGTTCCTCCCCAGAGCCTACCTAAGTTACATGTTTTGGGTGCTACGTAATTCATTTAGTTTGATCATAAGACACACTCATCCTCATAATTAGGAAATGCAAGAGCCCAAATAAGCCAGGCTCTAATTGTACCTTTAGCTTTCATACCGTCTTTGGCTCCTAAAGGGAAAATTCAAAAGAGGGAAAATATTTTGTCTACACTTCTCTGAAGAGCTGAAATGAAAAGGAAATTGTTTACCACGCCAATCATATTCTTTTAATTTTTTTACAGAACAATTGGAATGTAAATCAATCATTTTCAAAGTATATTTTTCCCTCTGCCCAAAGTGAAATTACTCTCTAAAGTGACGAACATTAGTGTTTTATCTATGTATTTATTTTCATTTCATTACTAACATCATGGAATTACATTTACAAATGCTCTCAGCTTTGTCTCTGTGCCTGTGGAAACATGAATTAGCCTTTTGGAGCCTCCGTTCCCTCATACAGAAAATGGCAATAATGACCCCATTGTGCAAAATGCCTGGCTCACAGTTGGCCATCAGTAGATGTCGGCTATATTATATAATTACAACAGGTAGTAGAGCATTTTGGTTCAGAGTACAGCATCTGGAGCCAGGCTTCTTTGGTTCAAATCTTATCTTCACCAGTAAATGATTTTCTGATCTTAGATAAGTTAGCTAACCTGAATGTGCCTTGATTTCTTCTTCTCTAAAATGTGTTAATAAAATTACTTGCTTCATTGGTTGTAAGAAATGAGTTCACTCTGTCAATGAAGAGTCAAACTGTAAAATAATATTTGAAGAGATGTATTCTGAGCCAAATATGAGTGGCCGATGGCCCATGACACAAGCCCCAGGAGATCCTGAGAACCTGTGCCCAAGGTGGTTGGGCTACATCTTGGTATTATACATTTGAAGGAGACATATCAATTAATTCATGTAAGACGTACATTGGCTCTATCTGGAAAAGTAGGGATAACTGGAAGCAGGGGCAGGGGTGAAGGGGTTGCTTCTAAGTCATAGATGGATTCAAAGATTTTCTGATTGGCAATTGGTTGAAAGAGTTATCATCTAAAGACCTGGAATCAATAGAAAGGAATGTCTAGGTTACTATAAGGGACTGTGGAGACCAAGGCTTTGTCATGTAGATGGAGCCTCCAGATAGCAGGCTTCAGAGAGAATAGATTGTAAATGTTTCTTATCAAAGAGTCTGCTCTACCAGTCTTTTTTTTTTAGACAGAGTTTTGCTGTTGTTGCCCAGACTAGAGTACAGTGGTGCAATCTTGGCTCACTGCAACCTCCTCCTCCCAGTTTCAAGTGATTCTCCTGCCTCGGCCTCCCAAGTAGCTAGGATTACAGGCATGTGCCACCATACCCAGCTAATTTTTGATATTTAGTTGAGATGGGATTTCACCATGTTGGTCAGGCTGGTCTCGAACTCCTGACCTCAGGTGATCCACCCACCTCGGCCTCCCAAAGTGCTGGGATTACAGGCATGAGCCACTGTGCCTCCATCAGTCTTAAGGTCTCTGTGTTGACATTAATGCTAGTCAGCTGTGCCTGAATTCTAAGAGGGAGAGGGGCATAATGAAGCATGTCTGACATCCACTTCCCATCATGGCCTGAACTAGTTTTCCAAGTTAATTTTGTAATGCACTTGGCCAAGGAGAGGGTCCATCGGTTGGTTGAGGGGTGGAGGTCTTAGAATTTTATTTTTGGTTTATGACTCTGTAAAACACGTAGAACAGTTTCTGGCATATATGAGGCACTCAATGTTAGCTATTCTTGTTGACAGTATCCTTGGTGACGGTGTTATTGGTGATGTTAATCCTTATTATTTAGGCAATGATACAATCAAGAATGTATTATCTCATAGCGCCATCTAGTGCTTATTTTGGAAAATGCCGAATCCCTTTCCCTTAAAGAACAGTCATTTGGTGAGGAGAATTTTTAAAATTCCAATTTTAGGAATACAAAAGGAGTTTGGGAATATCATTATTTCAATTTTTCTCCAGTCCATCTGAGCTTGTATTTATAAATGTCAGGGCTCTTGGTTGCAAACAACAGAAACTGACTCTGGCTGAATTTAGCAAATTATTGGGCATTTCACAGAATCAACAGAAAGGCAGATAAACCAGGATAAAGGAATTGTCAGGAATCATGGGAGGACCCCAGTCAAGATTTGCCATAGGAACAGCTTGGTTAGTATGTCATTACTGGCAACAGCCACCTTTACCACCTCTACACACCACCACCACAAAACACTGCTACATCTGGACTCCACTGATCTGACATTCTGGTCTGCTACATGCCATTTCTGTGAATGGATTCAAAATGGTCACTTTCTGTATAAACTCTGAAGATCCAAAGTCTTCAGTAAGAGCCTGGGTCCCCTATGGGCTTCCTAACCACTCAGGGCTTGTGAAGAGGTAAAATGTGCTTCCCTTAGTTTCCACAGTAGGAGGCCTCAGTCTTGTTTTCCAGGCTCACAACGGAAGAATACCTCAAAAAAGAAGAGCGTTTGGACATCCACCTCAAGTTGGGTTGCTGAATAAAACACAGAATACACAGTTAAGCTGGAATTTCAGAAAGACAGTCAACACATTTTTAGGGTAAGCATGCCAATATTGCATGCAGCATACTTATAGCAAAAACTGGAAAAGATGAAAATGCCCAGTTTAAGTGTGGAGGGCACAGTGAGACGAGTACTCTCGTATGTTACTGGCTGGTATGCTCATTAATATACTCAAATGCATTAAAAATATTCACAACTACTGACTTCAAATACTGTTTTTAGAAATCTTCATAGCCTATGACCCAAGAGTTGAATTTTAAGGAGTGTATCCTAATAAAATGATCAGAAATAGGCAAAATAATTTGTATGTAGAGTGCTCATTGCAGCTACTGTTCATAAAGAAAATTGGAAATAAATCTAAATATGCAAGATAGGAAAATGGTCAAATTGTGGTAAATACATGTGATAACATCGTATACAGTCATTAAAAATATGTTCATGAAGAATTGTAAATTCATGGAAAACTCTGACAAAGAAATGTTCAGAGATAAGAGCAGGGCATATAACAGCATATACAACTCACTAACTATAATCTTAGGCTACTTAACCTCTCTCTCTCCCTCAGTTTACTCCTCTGTAAAATGGTATTATAATAATATTAATAATATAAGAATGGAACTTGGAATACTGACTTGCACATCCCAAGTGTTATGTGTTGGCTGTAATGTGTGTGTGTCCATGTGTGCATGTGTGTGTGCATGTTTGAGGAGGGGCAGAGGAGAAAGAGATGGTAGTCAAGGGGCTTTTGCAATAATTGTAGCAATCCAAGTCAGTGTTTCTGTGTCTCAGTCACTAGTTTCATGGTTGTTGAGAGTCAGTTTATGGTGGCAGTGGTAGTGGCTCAGCTTCCCTGGGTTGCAGCTATGGTGTTCTATTCTTTTGTTTCTTTCTTTTAATTCATCATTGTCTTTATTTTATAGTAGGAAAACTAAGGCATTTCATGAAAAATGAAGTCAATTGTACAATGCATGATACAGTCAAAGATCTTAACACAGAATTGATGTCTTAACTATCATTTCTCACCTTTAATCAATAAACATTATTCCTCTCTAAAGACAATGAAAAATTACTCATATTTAATATAGTAAAAATAAACATCATTAATTAAACACTGTATCTGTAACCTCTTTACATTCATTAACATTCAGGAGTAAAAACAATGATTTTTGTTATGGCTTCATGTTTCTTTAAAATATTAACTAAAATAGATGTCTAATTTGGGAAACAACTAGTGGCATTTGGTTTTTAAAAAGAATTGTATCTTAGTCATTAAGCTAAAGACTTAGCAAGAAAACAATGACATGGCCACTTGAACGGTGTCTCAGTCTAATTTTCACCATCTAATCAGCCACCCTTAAAGTAATGCCAGCAGAAAGTCTAAGAAATTCACTGATCAACTTCTAAAGCACATCAGGGAAGGTGCTAATACAGTGGACATCGAGAACAATGGCAGAAGAACATCTTATTTAAACTTTTGAGATAATAAAACAATACAGAAGTGGGAACCATTGTGAAATTTTTTTCTTGTTTTGGTTTACAAGATCACTGATACTTTACAAACGTCATACATATGGCACACTGTAAGGTTTAAAGAATAAAATGAGCAAGAGAGCTCCCTAAAACACTTGAAATAAGAAGCACTGCATTGTAATAACTTTTTTTTTTTTTTTTTTTTTTTTTTTTTTTTTTT
>CAUYQU010013446.1:0-107615 GCA_963574635.1 Cheracebus regulus | reverse complement strand
CCCAGATACATAGGGCAAGTTCTTAATGACTTACAAAGAGACTTAGACTCCCACACAATAATAGTGGGAGACTTTAACATTACACTGTCAATATTAGACAGATCAACGAGATAGAAAATTAACAAGGATATCCAGGACTTTAACTCAGACCTGGAACAACTAGACTTAACAAATATTTACAGAACTCTCCTCCCCAAATCCACAAAACATACATTTTTCTCAGTATTGCGTTATACCTATTTTAAAAGTGACCACATAATTGGAAGTAAATCACTCCTCAGCAATTGCATAGCATTTCACAGGTTTAAATAAAATATTGGTTGGCTGCTTATGTGTTATTTTCATCCCCTATTCCTTCCTGTTTCCATTGTTAAACACAATTATTGGCATAAAAGAGGTTTTTAATACCCATTTTTAGACTGCATTCTAGCCTGGGCAATAAAACAAGAATCCCAATCTCTCTCCCTCTTTCTCCTCCTCTTTCTTTCTCTCTTTCATTCTTTTTTTTCTTTCTTTTGCTTTTTCCTTTTTTCTTTCTCCTTTTCTCTCTTTTTCTAAAAAAAAAATGAAAAGAAAAATGAGAATAATAATGTTACCTATTGTGTAGGGCGATTGAGAGGATTAAATAGAATAAAATCTATAAAAAATATTCAATAAACCATGCTGTGACAGATATACTGTCATCCAGGCTTTGTTTTTCCATGTCCAGAGTACAGACAGAGTAGTCTCAGCATAATTCTTAAGAATGTTAATATTTTCTGAATGGTAAATGAGCATTGACTTCAACTTAAAGTCACCAGCTGCATTAGTTCCTAACAAGAGAGTCAGCCTGTCTTTTGAAGCTTTGAAGCCAGGGATTGACTTATCTTCTCTAGCTATGAAAGTCCTAGATGACATCATCATCCAGTAGAAGAGTGTTGCATCTACACTGAAAATATATTGTTTAATGTAGTCACCATCACCAATGATTTTAGCTACATCTTCTGGATAACTTACAGAAGTTTCTGCATCAGCACTTGCTGCTTCACCTTGCACATTTATACTATTGAGATGGCTTCTTTTCTTAAACCTCATGAACCAATAGTTTCAAACTTTTCTTCTGCAGTTTTCTTATCTCTCTCAGACATCATGAAATTGAGAAGAGTTAGGACCTTGCTCTGGATTAGGCTTTGGCTGAAGGGAAAGTTGTGGCTAATCTGATCTTCTGTTCAGACCAATAAGACTTTGTCCATATCAGCAGTAATGCTGTTTCACTTTCTTATTATTTGGGTCTTCATTGCAGTAACATTTTAAGCCTTCACAACCAGGCTAATTGTTTGGTACAAGGGGTCTACTTTTCAGCCACTCCCATTTTCTACATGCCTTCTTCACTAAGCTTAACCATTTCTACTTTTTCATTTAAAGTAAGAGACATGTGACTCTTCCTTTCACTTTAATAGTTAGTCGCCATTCCAGGGTTATTATTTGGCCTAATTTCAACATTGTTGTGTCTCAGGAAATAGGCAGGCCTGTGCAGAGGGAGAGTATGGGGGAACAGCTAGTTGGTGGAACAGTCAGTACACACAACATTTTATTAAGTTTACCATCTTATATAGGCATGGTTTCTCGTGTTCCCCAAAAATTACAATAGTAGCATCAAAGATCGATGATTACCACAAGCGATGTGATATTAATGAAAAGTTTGAAATATTGCTAGACACAGAGATATGAAGACATAAGCACGTTCCTTTGGAAAAAATCATGCCAATAGACTTGCTAACCACAGGGTTGCCACAAATCCTCAATATGAAGACATTTGCAATTAAGTGAAGAACAAAGAAGGTAGGCCTGGTACTCAAATGACAGACAGGGTGGCCTTTTCCTATTCTCTTAGCTATCCAGCAACTGTATGCTTTCTGTGGTTTGGTGAAGTTCACCACTATCAATTTGGGGAGGATTCCACTCCAGAAATGGTAAAGACTGTGTCTTCTCTCTTCTCAGTTGGATGAAACTCAACTATCTGGAACTTTATGTTGAAGGAGAGATGCAAAGACAGAGGAGCATTTCAGAAATAATTTAATTGGGTCTGAGACGTGTTAATGGCAAATGGTGGAGGTATTGTGGTTTCAGAAACTGAGCTGCAGGTGCGTTAGGATAGTGGCTCTGGAGTGGTTTCCTTCAGAATTCCTTCTGTCTGGCATCCTTGTCTGTCTAGATTTCTTACCAGCAGCTGCATACTGCACCCTGACTTCTACTGTTTTCTTATACCTGTCCTTGTGCCTTCCTCTAAAGGTTCTGAGGTCTCTGATATCCTTTGTGGTCAGGTGAAATAGAATGAATTTCTGTGGAATCCAAGTCTAGCTAATACGATAGGTTTTGTTAACATGTGTATAGTGTTATATAACACTATGTTCTAATTTTAAATATTCTCAAAAGTTTTGATTTTATAAATCAAATTTATACATATAATGTATGTATAAATGCATGCATTATAAATGTCAAGTTATTGCTAAGTTATCATAATTTTTGAAAAATTTACTTTTCATTCTCTAACCTGTCGTTCATTGTTGTATTCATGAGAAGGTAATGGCAAAATCACATTTTTTCTGTAACAGTGTTCTTCATCTGAATGAGGAGCCACTGCTTAGTTAACTTAAACAGATATAAAATTCACTTTAGTTTTTCCTTTTACAATTAGATTCTGGATAATAATCACAAAGCACCTTTTCATGTACCACTCTGTTAAGTGTGAAGTAGACTGAATAAACAGACACAGACCTCCTCCCAAAGGCAGCTTGCAGCCCAAGAGAACCAGTATGATTATAAATAAACATGAACATTCATAGACTAGGACAGACATGGGGGAAATTAATATTTTTATCTATTTATTTGATATGGAGTACAATGGTTGGGTGTCAGGAGAAAGATTGGGTGAAAAATAATGTTTTTATATGAGAAAGGAACATGGAAAATTTAAGAGGTTTTTTCCAATTGTCAGTGTAATGATTCAACTTGGTGGTAAACTTTACAGATTCAAAATGAGTTCTTCCTCTATTCATTAAGATAGCATCAAGAATGCTTGGCATAGACAGCATATGTCTGTACAGGACAATGTGCTATGTCTGACTGCTAATAAGTCCCTCATGAAGTTGAGTCTTCTGTCTTTCTGACATTTGAGCTCCTGGCATACTAATTTTATCTGACACAATACAGTCAGATCCTCTGAATGTGTCTTCATATTGATCAGTTTCATATAAATAGTTGGTCTTTGTTCTTTTAAAGATTCTGTCTTAAAAGGAACTAGCTGTTGGGCTAGCAATGACAAAAAACAACCAACCGAAAAAAAAAATGAAGAAACAACCCTGCATTTATTTTCAAATTATTTAGCAGATACAGTTTAAGTTCTCAATAATCAATGTTCGATCCTGGAAAATGTTTAGCAATTGGATGTATTGTACCGGCAATTAAGAAATCACAGGGAAGTTAAAATATTATCATTAAAGCTTTTTATAAAATTTGACAGAAGTCAAAAATACCCAACATTTCCCCTATCAATTCTCAGCTAGGCAATCACCTGATCTTTAAAAAGAAGTCTAAAATAAATATGGCAAGCGTTGTTCATGGCATCAGCTGGCTGACCCTTGCCCCCTTCTTGATAGCCATCTACTTCACCAGAAACTGTCCTCCTTCAAAGCAAAAAAAAAAAAAAAAAAACTGATTTGTCGAGGTAACCATGGTAATTTAATGATCTTGTTTATAGCAATTGGTTCAGAAGTGAGTGTCTTACACAGTTCTGGCCAGTGAGGCTTAGGTAGAGATTCTGAGAAAGTTTCTCTTGCTGTTAAAATGGGAAACTTTTTTCTCTTTTACCACCTTTCGGGATATGGTGCTTGGGACGACTGCAGTCACATTACAACCAAGTAAAAGAAGTCATTAGGACAAGGGCCAGTGTGTGAAGATTTGCAAAGCAGGAAGATCAAAAGAACCTGGCTCATGGATGACATCATTAAGCCAGTGAATGACCCTTGGAAGTGCCTTACTTCTGGGCTATATGTGACATATGAAAGTCATTATTATGGAAAACACTTATTGCTAGGTTTTGTGTACTGGCAGGTAAAACATTCTAATGATTTGATAAATGTCTTAATTACTAAAAAAAGTGAAATTGCTATTCAAGTGTGTGTTAGAATGACACTGTTTTAAAGATAGCATTGATTTGATCCTACTAGGAAAGCAAATCTTCTACTTGAGTTCTTGATCCTTGGCATATTGTTGCACCATTGCTGAGAATCAGAGAGAACATTTGCAGTGGATAGGAGGGATTTGGCATTGTGAACTAGTCTGTCACTAACTGAGATGGCTTGCATTTTGCCATTATTGTCATCATCATCATTAATATCAATTCTTCGCTGATCACTGGTGCTCTCTGGTCCTTAGTTTTCTTATGAGTGAGATGATGTGATTACATAGGTTGGTTTCTAAAAATTCCTTCCAGCTCAAAGTTTCTGTCTGTCTTTATGTTGGGAAAAACAGCAGAGGAGAAAGGACTTCTAGAGTGCCTACATAAATTGGTTATGAGTAACATATAAACAAGGAACAACAAACTGGAAGGCCACAGGAGGCCTCTCCATGCCTCATGTTCCAGTGCAGGGTGACCTAGGCTCTGTTACCATAAACATTGTGCTCAAGAATGTAAAACCCCTTCATAGCACTATGACATGGCTAGACTTGTAGGCTCCTTGTAAGGCCCATGTTCCATCAGCTGCACATAGATAATAGGCTAAAGATAACCACACATTCTTATTTTGTGGAACTCCCAAACTGCTACTGTTATCAATCCTTAGGATGACACACCAGTTCCTCTCACTGATCCACTCTACCATCACTCCAACCCTACCCTATAGATCAAAGTGATTGTAATCAATAAATAGTGTGGATGATCAGAGCTCGGGGCCCTTCATTGCTTCCACCAGAGTAATAAAGTGATGGCCCCCTTGCCCCACTGTCTGTTAATCTGTCTTTTTCTCATTCTTTTGTCACCACCGAACTCGGGATACCCACGGGTGATGCAAGGCTGGCTCCCTACATTCAGGTGTCCAACCCGGGGCTCATGGATCCCTATGTTCTGGCACCCAATGTGTGGGGGTCATGGATTCCCTGCACTTTATTAATATTAAAATCATAACTTGTCTCTGGTAAGAAGTAATTTACAAAATTTCTTGAATCCTGGGAAGATTTTTGTGTTGATTTCCTTTCCTTTCTATGAAGTGAAAGGTTAGGTACTTTGACATAAGCACTGCAGCACGCACTGGGTGTAAAACACTGGATGGCACAGATATGATCCTTGCCCTCACTGATCAATGGAAGACAATCATTAAATAATTACAAATCTGATAAGAAGGACATTCAATGTGATCTGGAGTGTCTGAGATTATATCCCTGGGGAAATGGACTTGAAGCTTGGACTTTATGGATGTGTACAACTTATCCATTTGACAGGATTCAGGGCTTAACAAGGAGAAGAATAAGGGTAAGTTTGCATAATAGAATAAAACTTGAATATATTTGAGAAACAGAAAGGAAATCTGTGGTGTTGGGGCAATGGGCAAAGATGTGTGAGATGAGGCTGAATAACAAGACAGAGAGTTGTCATGAAACACGTGTGTATTGTGTAGTTTGTTGGTGGACAATGGACATTGTGTTTTGGGGACATAACCGGCAAAGTTGAAGGGATCCATGCTTTTGTCTCCCTATACATTCCTTCCTCTCTCTTTCCTCCTGAGCATGGCTCAACATTTTTGAATATAGCCTATCTATCTCTGTGAATGCTTCATTGTAAGACCTTCACCTCTGGTTTAAGGTGACCTTACATATGAGTTTCACCAATTCAGAAGAACAAATCAAAGTGGAATGAATCACAGGAATAGTTTCCAAATGGTCTGGTGACCAGAAAATATTTCCTAGGCAATTGAGTGTCAAAATGGATGATTTTACATGCAACCTGGAATGAAAAAAAACTGAAAGGGAAAGTCTAACATTGAAAAATAAAATAACTAAAATTAAGTATTGAATAAATGGAGTTCTTAGCAGATTAAACAAAGAAGAATATAAGACCCATTAACTGAAAGATAATCCACTAGAAAAAATCCATGTTAAGTACAGAGACCAAAATCTATTTTAAAAAGTACATATAAGAGTGCAAGCATATTTGTAATGCAATGAAAATCTAAATTGCTTGAAATTTGAAAACACCTTAAAGATAGGGAAGAAAGAATGGTGCAGAAGCTACATATTGAAATAGTATTGGTCAAGAATTTTCTAAAACTGGTGAAAAACATCAAGCGACAGATTGCAAGAGGCTATCAACATAGATCAAGATAAATACGAAGAAAACTACATAAAGGCTATCACAGGTAAAAAGACTAAAAATTTAAAAATAAAGAAAAAATTTAAAAGTAGCTAAAGAACTATGATGACACACTACTTCAAAATTTCAACAGTAAAGTTGACAGTTGACTTTATATTACAAATGATGGAAAAGAGAAGAAAATTGAGTGACACTTTTAAAGTGCTTATTAAAATAACTACTAACTTCAAATTCCATATCCATCAGAAACAGTCTTTTAAAAAAAGGAAGGTTACAGACATCTTGACACATATACATGCTAGAAAGAATTAATTACACACAACATACATTAAAAGAATTATTAAATGGAGGTCTTTGAGAAGAAAAAAATGTGACTTTAAGACAAGGAAATGAAGAAAAAAATGAAGAGCAACAAAAGTAAATATCAATGGCATAAAATAAGTGTATGTATTTGAATAGATTTTGAATATATAAAATAACATTGTATTATTTCAAGTACTAATATATAAATGTCTTAAACTCTCTAGGAAGTGGTAAGCATTAATTTATATAGCTTGTAAATCAAGGATGAACGTGGTTATCTCTATGGTAAAAAAATTGAAAGAAAGGAAAAGAATATGTAACTGACATTGTAATAGAGGAGAAAAGTAGAATGATTAAAAAATGCTTGCTTCATCCAAATCAGATAGAAAGAGAAGAAAAAAATACACTGACATTTCAGAAAATTAATAAGATAGAGAATTTAAACTCAAATATATCAATAGTAACATTAAATTACATTAAACATAAATAGAGGCTCTAATTAAAAGATTGTATACATTGTATACATTTCTGACAATGATCATCAAATATGACAAAATGAATTATTGTACATATATATCTACATATGAAAAATATAAATGGTATATATGAACTTTATATCATATGTGTAGGATGTAGAGGATATATGTATAAACAGACACACAAAGATAGTTTAAAAAATTAAAAGAGAAAATTTAGCCACACAAAGACTAAACAAAAGAATGCCAATGTAGCTATCATAATAGAAAACAATGTACACTTTATGGCAAAAATATTTCATAATAAGAAAATGTTCAATCTACCAGGATGATACAAAAATTATAAATATGTATGCATTTAAAATGGTAGCCTCAAGAAAAAAATGAAAATTTATAAAACTAAAAGAAGAAATAGATAATTTACAATTAGTGTATAGTTTATTTAAATTTAAATTTAAATTTTTGTGAGTACATGGTATATATATTTATGGGGTAATGAGATATTTTGATACAGGCATGCAAAGTATAATAATCACATCATGGAAAATTGGGTATCCTTCCCCTCAAATACTTACTCTTTATGTTACAAAAAATCCAATTATATTATAAATTATAATATTATAAATTATAATATAAATTATAAATATTATAAATTATAAACAATCCAATTAAAATCCAACAATTATAAATAACTTTTAGTTATTTTCAAAGTAATTTAATTGTCACCCTACTGTGCTACAGTCACCCTGTTGTGCTATCAAATACTAGGTCTTATTTATTCTTTCTATTTTTTTGTATCTATTAGCCATCTCCACATCTTCTTCACCACCACCGTTATCCTTTCCAGCCTCTGGTAACCATCTTTCTACTCTCTATCTCCATAAGAGATAGAGATAAGTTCAATGATTTCAATATTTTGCTCTCACAAATAAGTGAGAACATGCCAAGTTTATCTTTCTGTGCCTGGCTTATTATTCTTCAGTTCCATCCCTGCTGCTGCAAATGACTGAATCTCATTCCTTTTTGTGGCTAAATAATACTCCATTGTGTATATGTATCACATTTTATTGATCAGTTCACTTGTTGATGGACACTTAGGTTGCTTCCAAACTTTGCCTATTGTGAATAATGTTGCAGTAAACATGGGAGTCCAGATATCTCTTAGATAACCTAATTTTTTTTCTTTTGGGTATGTACCTAGCAGTGGGGCTGCTGGACTGTATGGTAGCTTTATTTTTGGTTCTTTGAGGAACCTCTGAACTGTTCTCCAAAGCGCTTGCATTAATTTACATTCCCACCAATAGTGTATGAAGGTCTTTTCTCCAAACACTCTCTAACATTTGTTATTGCCTATCTTTTGGATAAAAGCCATTTTAATTGGGGTGAGATGATATCTCATTGTAGTTTTAATTTGTATTTCATTAATAATTGACTATGTTCATGTTACTTTTCATATGTTTGTTTGCCATTTGTATGTCTTCTTTTGAGAAATGTCTATCTGGATCTTTCACCCATTTTTTAAATTAGGTTATTCGATTTTTTTTTTTTTTTGCTATACAGTTCTTTGAATTCCTTATATATTCTAATTCTCAATCCCTTGTCAGATGGGTAGTTTGCAAATATTTTCTCCCATATTATGGGTTGTCCACTTTGCTGATTGTCTGCTTTGCTGAGCAGAAGCTTTTTAACAGAATATGATCCCATTGGTTCATTTTTGCTCTTGTCGCCTGGTTCTTGTGGGATATTACTCAAGATATCTTTGCCCACTTCTTGGAAAGTTTCCCCAATGTTTTCTTTTAGGAGTTTCATAGTTTGAGGCCTTAGATTTAAGTCTTTAATCCATTTTGATTTGTTTTTTGTATATGGAGATAGGGGTCTAGTTTTATTCTTCTGCATATGGATATCTAATTTCCCCAGCAGCATTTATTGAAGAGACTGCTTTTTCTCCCCAACATATGTTCTTGAAGCCTTTGTCAAAAATGAGTTCACTTTATATGTATGGATTTGTTTCTGGGTTCTCCACTGGTATATGTGTCTGTTTTGATTTCAGTACTATACTGTTTCAGTTACTATGGCTATGGCTCTGTAGTATAATTTGAAGTCAGGAAATGGGGTTCCTTGAGTTTTGCTCTTTTTGCTCAGGATATCTTCAGCTATTCTGGATCTTTTGTGGTTCCATATAAATTGTAGGATTTTAAAAAATATTTCTTTGAAGAATGTCATTGGTATTTTGATAAGGATTATATTGAATTTGTATATTGCTTTGGGTAGTATGGATATTTAACAATATTGATTCTACCAATCTATGATAGCTTTCAATTTTTTTATGTTCATTTCAACTTCTTTCATCAGTGTTTTATAATTTTCTTTGTAGATATCTTTTACTTCTCTAATTAAGTTAAATAATAGGTATTTAATTTCATTTGTGGCTACTGTAAATGAGATTACTTTTTGATGTCTTTTTCAGATTGTTCACTGTTGGCATATAGAAATGTTACTGATTTTTGAATGTTGATTTTATATCCTACAATTTCACTAAATTTTTTATCAGGCCTAATAGCTTCTTGGTGGAACTTTTAGGGTTTTCCAAGTATAAGATTATATTAATTGCTAACAACGATCATTTGGTTTCTTCTTTTACAATTCAGATGGCCTTCATTTCTTTCTCTTGTCTGATTGCTCTAGCTAGGACTTCCAATACTGTATTGAATAACAGTGGTGAAAATGAACATCCTTTTCTCATTCTAGATCTTAGAGGAAATATTTTCACTATTTTCCTTTTCAGTATGATACTATCTGTGGGTTTGTCGCATATGGCTCTTATTACATTGAGGTGTGTTCCTTTTATACCCAGGATTTTGAGTGCTTTAATGATATTATGGAGGGATGTTGAATTTTATCAAATACTTTTTTAGCATCAATTGAAATGATCATATGATTTTTGTTCTTCATTCTGTTGATATGATGTATCACATTGATTGATTTGCATATTTTGAACCATCTTTGCATCCCTGAGATAAATTCCACTTGGTCACAATGAATATCCTTTTTAATGTATTGTTGAATTCAATTTGCTAGTCTTTTGGGGGAATTTTTATATTGACATTCATCAGGAACATTGGCCTGTAGTTTTCTTTTTTTGATATGTTTTCATCTGGTTTTGGTAGCAGGGTAATACTGGCCTTGTAGAACAATTTTGGAAGTCTTCTCTCCTCTATTTTTTAGAATAACTTGAGTAGGATTGGTATTAGTTCTTCTTCAAATGTTTTATAGAATTCAGCATTGAAGCCATCCAATATCAGGCTTTCCTTTACTTGGAGACTTTTTATTATGGCTTCAATCTTATTATTTGATATTAGTCTGTTCAAGTTTTGAATTTCTTTATGGCTTTCCATTCAACAATCACAGTCTTCATAACCTCCTCACAGTTATGGCTTATTTGCTAGGATATGTTTCTTTATTTCTTACCTATTATGAGTTGTGCCTTGAATATCCTCTGCAATTAAGCATCTTTGACTTAGAATTGTCTAGAATTCCTTTTTATATGCTTTAATACCTGCCTAAGTATATAGAAATTATCATTTTAAATTTTCACATAAAATACACTCATTTTTCTAGTATGCCAGCTTCAATTATATTTATAGTGTATTTATTGCTGGCCTTTGGTTTCTTTCTTTCTTTCTTTTGAGATGGAGTCTCACTTTGTTGCCCAGGCTGGAGTGCAGTGGCATGATCTCAGCTCACTGCAACCTCTGCCTCCTGGGTTCCAGCAATTCTCCTGCCTCAGCCTCCTGAGTAACTGGGACTACAGGTGTGTGCCACCAAGCCAGGCTACCATTTTTTTCTTTTAGTAAAGATGGGGTTTCACCATATTGGCCAGGCTGATCTTGAACTCTGACCTCGTGATCCACCTGCCTCACCCTCCCAAAGTGTTGAGATTATAGGCATGAGCCACTGTACCTGGCCGGTTTCTTAATGCCATTTCATTGCAAAACTGAGTACTTTAGCATAAGTCCTCTCCTCACATACCCTGCATTTCATTGGTAGAGTTGAGGGCAACACTCAGAGGGGAGACTTGGGGTAAAGGTGCCTTGAAAACAGAGACGACAGTAGCAGATAAAGAGGATGTGGACTGAGCTCACCTTGTGAACTCAGGATGCTGGTACTTTACATCTACAGGGATTAATATTCCAAAGCGTGCCTTAGGACTTTGGGGAATCTTCCTAATTATAGACCAAGTATCAGCAGGACACAGTTTCTTTTATGTTATCAGTTTGGGAAACCTCATTTGGGCGGTTGGCTGAAAAGAAACTGATATGCGTTAAAAACCTTGTTAGACATTCAGCAGCAGTATAAAGTATGCTGATTTTACTTCTTGTTTGCAATAGATAGGAAATGATAGGAAATAACCAAACTTACCAACTT
The DNA here is from genome assembly GCA_963574635.1 of Cheracebus regulus. NCBI lineage: Eukaryota > Metazoa > Chordata > Mammalia > Primates > Pitheciidae > Cheracebus > Cheracebus regulus. The sequence continues at coordinate 96,065 of CAUYQU010013446.1, read as the reverse complement.
TCCTCCTTATTACAGACTGTCACCATCATTCAGTCAATTTTCATTAATCAAAGATATATGTACATACACACTAGTACCTATGCATATATAAATACACACACACATACATACACACACACACACAGGAAATTGGAGATACTAAACCAAGGTTAAAAACAGATGTATTTTGTCTCAGAATGCCCATTTTTATAAAATAATTCACAACATTATTTAAATTGTAAATTTCTCTATGAATCTGAAATAGAATTTTAGTTACATGTAAAATCAGTATTTATGGAATTAATGTTCCATACCAAAAAAAAGGAACATATTCACAACAGGATACAAGCAGATACACAAATTATTCTAGAAATGTCTCTCATTTGGCCTTGTCTGAAAATTGTTGAAGAAAACAGATTTTATTTTTGAAATACTGTTTCCAACACACCCTGTGCTGTCTGGAAATGTGATGTTGAGTCACTTGTAAAGGTTCAAAGAGGTCTCTAAATTTCCACACACATAAAAATGGCAAAGAATATTTATATAAACTTTTTCACAAACTGATAAAGATTACTAAGGCTAGATCTGCTTGTACAAAGTGTGGAACTTAAGCATGAAATAAATGACAACTTTTAAAACGACAAACTGTTGCCTTCCTGAGCTGCGGTGGAGGACAGTGTAGACACCAGGACTGCGTAAACCTGATCTAGATCTTGGATCTGCACATTTATTCACCGTGAAAGTCTAGGAAAGTTACTTCACCTCTCTTTGCTTCCATTTACTCTTTCACTGAATGGAGATCACTTGGCGAATTGAATCAGATCCTCAAATTTCATCACCATTGACTACTGAAGCTGTGATTTGCAGCAAGTTCCTTTGCGTTCCCTACAGTTTTCCCATCTACAAAATGCAGCAATGCTTAACTGACAGAGTTTGTGAGGTGGTTAAATAGGATATGTACAGTTCTGAGTGCAGAATATGGAACACAGAGGCCTTCGATAGTAACAAGAGGCTTCTACTCTGTGTTAGGAACTATTTCACGATCTAGCAATACCTAGATGAATAAAAAAACAGCACAGCCTCTGACTTCAAAGAACCCACTAAAATTGAGATGCCTTAGGGATTCAATAAGACAGTGTCCCTAAAGCTATCTAGCATATGTGAGCACTCACTACACGTTATTAATACTTTTTCCTTTTATGGTTGATTTGATAGACGTAGAGTCCTGACTCTCAAAGGCTCCAGTTGGAGGTGTTTGATGAATAAGAGACCTAAATATGTAATTTTCACATCTTAAGATTTGTCATCAATTTTTAAAAATTGTTGCAGGGTGTGTAGTTCTTTTAATGCTTATCATCTTTTTCTGGGTATCTATTAATATGTAAAAAGCTTCACTTCTACCACATCCCATAATGCTTTTCACTGCCTTATGAGGGTGTAATATTCCCATTTTCCTAATGAATTAAAGTGGCTCCAAGAGGTTAGGTGACATGCCTAAGGCCAGGTAAGCATGAGCGCGCGCGCACACACACACACACACACACACACACACACACACACACACACTCACACACTCTGCTTGGAGCTGTGTGCCCCCTCTCTGCCCAGGTGGGAGCTGCCTGGGCATCCCACCTTAGGAGTACCCGAGGTTGGTGGCACTTCATTCTGCCAGACAAGGCGACAGAGAGGAAAGCCTGAAAACTCTAATGCCACGGCCAAGGAAGGGGACAGCTGCCGCACCTGCCCATCCTGCAGCTGGGTTTGAGAGTGAACTCTGTGCAAGGTAGTGACTGCGCTGCCCGGAGGTGAGAAACAGCCGTGCTCTCCAAGGCTCCCGGTGCGCACGTTCATCACGGTGGATGTGCTGATAATAACAATGACACCAGCAACCACAATAATAATACCATTTTTTTTTTCCAGAAGAGATAGCCTAAAAGGGTTAAGAATCCCAGCAAGACATGACATAGACCGGGCTGAAAACCCGTGGCAGGATGGAAGGGTCTAAGGACGCCGGGGAAGTGGCTGGGGAATAATAAAATAAGAGGGAAGCTAAACCAGTGACCCTTGTCGGCAGTGAAAAGCGGGAGATTAGAAAATGTTTCATGCTAATTTCCATGGAGATTTCTTTAATTTAGCGAAGATTGCTTCCCGGGCTCCGCCGGGCCCGCGCCGGCCCGCGTCCTCGGTGGTCCGGGCGCCCCGGCTGCTCAGCGAGCGGGTCACTCGGGCGGCTCCGACGACTCTATCAGCCGCGCCCGGGCTCCTGCCCGGCTCTTGCTTTTTTTTTTTTTTTCTTTCCGCCGCAGTCTTAGGATTCTTGTCACATGATGGCTTCATCGGGCTCTTCTCCTCCTGATCCTTTCAAGCTCTTTCTCCTGCCTGGCATATCAAAGGAGATTTGTGGGTCACCGAGCCGGGACGCAGCGTATAAAGTCATCAGCCTGGCCGGCACCACCTCGATCATTTGCTGCATTGTTCTTGCGAGGAGCCCAGGGTGGCTGCGGCCCTTTCATAACTAGCTTAGTAGTTAGGCGAAAAATCTCAGTTTTTAAAGATACAAAAAATATAAAAGAGACAGTCTAATAGTTTATTCGTTTTCCATACACTCCTCATTGCAACTCTGTAGCTGCCTAAGATAAAGGAACACAGACGATGCTTCGCAGATATTTTATTATTTTGTATTATTATTGTCCTAGAATTCAATTAACAATTTAAATACGGAACCCCGTGCTAATTCAGCAACCAAATGACAAACTGCACTTTTTAGATGCATATTGGATGGCTATGTGTGCACAAGCCTTTTAAAGAATAACTGTGTTAAGCACACCGCGTAATTGAAATTCAGACACCCTCACCGTCATAGGGAAATACGTTTTAAATGGAAAATTTCTGCAATGTAGATGGAGGTGGATCCATGCGTGGTTATGTATGTGTATACAGTATAACGTAGTCTCCAAAATCAGCCCCAGAGATAGGCTCCGTATTTCAACTTGTTTCCAGGTAAAGATTGCTCTCGTTTGCAGAATTATGCAGGACCGATCAGAAGACTGCCTCTTCCTGCTTCCTCACAGTTTCCGCCTGCTTCATCTACCTTTTAATTCCCACCGAAGCTGCAACTAAGGCCTGAGGCACTGGTTTCAGTGGAAATTTTATTGGAGTAAACTCTTCTGCCAAGTCATTTTTGATCAAAGACATTTTCGAGGCTGTTGCTGCTCCTACAGTTTGAATTCTCTTCTCTGTTTTTTATCTTGTGGTTTCTTTTAGACCTTCTGGCTGCATTTCCAGAGAGTGACTATTATATTGCCTTACTTGTTTGTAGGCATAACTTTTATTAATTTGCTTTAGTTAGTTACAGCGTGAAAGGCCAGGGCAAGTTTCTTTGGCATTACTTATCTACCATACAATTTGCCTGTAAAAAAGGAAGTGTCTCCTTAAAACCTTGCCTCATGACAGGACATAAATTCCTAATCATTGTGATGTGTTTGAGGAGGGAAAGTGGGAGTCCTGTATTAAAATTTACAATAAGATTTTTTCTGGAATGCTTATAATTCATGCAACCATCTAAGAGTAGCAAACAAATAAATTGTATGCCTTATACAATATCAAAAATATAACATGCTTTATGTCCATAAGTAAATTCAAAAGTATTCTATTTAGCTAAAGAAAAGTTCTTGAGATCCTTTTCTAGAACTTTACCATTTCAATCATTAGAAAGAATTCAGAGTTGACATGGCTATTATGTAATGCTCATGCCACTGTTTCCTACTTTCATACTCATAACAGACATTGAAGAAAAATCCTACTGTGGGTCACACTTGGCCTCAACAGCTTCTCTTACCCACCCACCAGAGGGCCACCACCAATCTATTGTATGAATGCTATTGACTGTCCCTGATCCAGAGTAACAAGCATATTTTGTGGTTGTGAACTACTAAAGACACCTCTTACTACCAGTTCTCGAATATTTAGAATGCGAGCTTTTTATTCAGCGTCCCCTATGACAAGAATGTTCATTTTACATTTTGCCCAACCTTGAGTGATTTTGGACAGATGTTTGACTCTTATTTTGGTGTTCCATTGTGAGAATATCTTGAACTTCATTCATGAAACATAGAGACATTTTGGATCACTCATTGAATATGGAGGCATTGATCTATCAACTGAAGCTGGGTTTCAAAATGAGAAAAAGCATATAATATTTATAAATAGCTGCCATATTCATTAGCTGATAATTGGTGATACTATCATACCTATATATCTCCACAGTGAATATCTGTGATCCATAATCAACTAAAATATTTTTATGGGTATATAAAAATCCTTTTTCGCTAACAGAACATGGGCAGGCTATTAAGGAGTTTTTCCTTTTATTCTATTTCTAACATACATACATTTTGCATGTCAGATTTTTACAATGAGGCACAGACTCTATGGTAGATATAATCATCTGGAAATAAACATATACTTAGGCTGACAGGATTTGGCATTTGGTAATCCCTCAATCACATAAGTGAGCATGGGTCACCTCTGTAAAAATAAAACTTTAGCTGGCATATTAGGGAAAAAATACCTGGCTTATTTTCTTATTTGTTTTGCTTTGTTCTCATTAAGCTCCTATATTTAATATACAATGTAGTCTCTCATATTCATCTCTCTTTGTCACCTCCTCAAAATTTGAGATTACTCTTGCATTTAATTCTGGGCTTAATGACCATGCATTCCCACAGGATCAAATACCATCATCCAGAGTTAAAGTTAGGAGGGATGGTAAGCATTATATCATTAATTTCATAAATATGCAATAGTAAAATGAAGTGTTACCCGGTGCTGTCAGCATTCAGCAAATTCCTTCGTGTATGCTAGAATACATTAACTGACCATGTGCCTGGGATATTAGATATTCACACTTTGTAAGAAGATTTTCCAAAAGTGATTTTGCCCCCTTTGTTTAAGGGTTGTATGGATTGTCAAGATAGGAAATGAGAAAGGGGGATTTTATATCACATCTTAGTGTCGAAACCAGACATGTCACTGCCTTTCACTGTTGGTGTTTCCCAGGAAATGTTCTTAGTCGACTCAGAATCCTTATGACACACTTTTATTCTCATATTAATACTGATGAGAGCTGAAGTATAAGCCAAGGCCTATTTATGCGTGTCTTAACATAGATAATGTGACCAAAATAATCTCAGTATTCAAACAAAATGTTAGGATCTTTACCTGACTTGCCTTATTTGGGTAATCCTATTTTTAACTATTTTAATAATCTGTAAAATTGTCATTGATCAACTTTGATGGTATCTCAAGTCTTCCTTGCTTCTGTTTTTTTTTTTTTTTTTTTTCTAAAAGATTAAAAGCAATAGCTTGGCCTAAGATGCCAAGGTACTGGGAGAAACAATGATAGAAAGTATCAAACAAAGAGTAAAGACATTGCTGTCATAAAGAGTTTGCGTGCAAATCTCAGTACATGCATGTGTTTTCCCCCCTTCTCCCATTACTGATTTCCCTTGGCTCTAACTCCTCATCTACTGAAAAAATTTGTCTGAAAATTGAGTGAGAATAATACACCAATACCCAGAAATGGCACAAGGAATTCACATTTTAACTTCTTTCCTAACCCAAGAATGGGTTGTCGTTTATTTTATTTAGGGTTCTGAGAAGTGATCCTGCCCCAAATCTTGTTTCTAGGCCAGGGTTTCTCGGCCTTGGCACTGTCGACCTCTGTTCTGGGTAATTCTTTGTGGTGGGGCTCTCCGGGGTGTTGCAGGATATTTAGCTGCGTCTCTGACTTTTACCTACTCCTGTTAACCAAAAATATCCCTCCAAATTGCCATATTTGGCAATGAAAGGATGGGGTAGGGGGAGGACAAAAATATTCCTATAATGAGAACTACTGCTCTGGGACACTTCACTTTTTTTAATACTCCAGGGCATTTTCCCCATCTCTTCTCCTCATCTCCATCCATTCTTCTCTCCTAATACCATTCCTGGTTTCCTCCTTCTAATCTTTCTAGTCTTAGTTGAGTAGGCAGCCCCGTCCTCCTTGATTTGGAAAGATTTAGGTGTCCTCCCTGTTTTCCCAGACCTAGCATGCATTGGTCTTTAGCACCTTTCACCCCAAGCCTGCAGGAGTGTTAGCCTCATTGAGGACTGGGACTAAGTCTGTTCCTCATGTGACCTCGGCATCTAGCACTGTGCCCTGTGCAGGAGAGTGTGCCATGAGCCAGTAAAGGTTGAAGACTGGAAATTGAATACTGAATTACAGGTGTACTTTGCATATGCTATATTCTCTTTTTTGACCTGGGCAGATCCAAAAGCAATCTTCCCACTCTTAGTAAATTCGGGACCCCTTCACTGTCACTTTCCATAACCTGCTCTACAGCAGTAGAATGCAGAATGCAATTTCAGAGGTGACTGCCAGCTTTATTTAGTGGCTATCTTCCCGAAGAACTCATTTAGAAATTTGGGTGGATAAAAATGTCAGCTCTGCCTGGTGCTTTTGATTTCAATATGGCATAGTTCCCTGGTTCCCAAACCTTGGGGAAAACACTGGGCTCTGGAGCAGGAGGAGGCGGAGGCAAGACTCTCCTGGTGCCAGTGTTTCCTGCACTGTTCTCCGTTGAATCTGCTTGTAGAGAAAGCGGACTTGGCAGGCAGCAAGGCCTTTCTGTGGGCGTGTGCAGGACAGCCTCAACCACAATAGCAAGCCCGCACCTTGGGTCTGGCTGTTCTCTTGCTTCATTAAGATTTTTCTATTCTGATCCCTCTCCCATTCTTCTTGGGAAGTGGGCCATTTCAAAAAGAATGAGATGACTCTAATTTTGTGCTTTTAAAAAGCACACACAGAAAATTTGGATACATATGGATGCATGGACTTATCATGTCAGCAGTGCTGACCCAAAACACTGAAGGGAATGTGTCTCAGCAGACTGCTTCCTCCCTGCAAGCCCAGGGGCCTCTGCTGCTCTCTTTGGCCATGTAAACATCTCAGCAGGGGATGTAGCTTAAAAAAATGGCACAACAGAGGACAGAAATTTAGGGTGAATAAAGCACGAGATGGTGAGACAAAGGTTTTTTCTTCTTCCTTATGTGTGCCCCTGATACTTTGCCTCCTTAGCAAAAAAAGAAAAAAAGAAAAAAAGAAAAAAGAAAAAAGTCAACTAGCACATCTTCAGGGAAATACAGAAGGAAAGAATGCTGAAAGTAAAGGTTCTCAGCACTATTTGAGTTAGCTGGTAGCCCACTCTTTTTGTGCCTCTACCTCCTTCCACGTCAAAAATGCAATGAGACTTAAAATATTATGAATGATTTCCAAATTTCAGCCAACCCACAATGGCCCTGTGTTCATTTACTTACTCACATGGCAGCATTAGAAAATTAACTAAATAACAAAGACCCCATCTACTTTTGAGATATGGCATAGGTGTATGAATTCATTTGTTTCCCTTAATGGTAGATCACATTTATTGAATATATGCTATGTGCAAGTCATTGAGCTAATGGTATTATAAGCAGCAGCTCATTTAATCAACACAATCACCTATGATTATCCTCCATCCAAAGTTAGAAGAGCAGAGTGAAATAGAGTGGCAAATTTCAAGAATCAGGCACTTGGAGTTCAACTTGGTTCTTCAGTTGTTTTAATTTTTTTAATTAAACTATTTATTTTAAGTTAATTGTAGATTCACATGTAATTGTACAAAAGAAAACTCAGAGATACTATGTACTCTTTACCTGTTTTCTCCCAATGGTAATTTCTTGCAAAATTAGAGTATGATGTCACAACCGATGAATCAATTTTGATATAGTCCATCAATCTTATCCAGATTTTCCAGGCTTAGCTTACATGTACTCATTCCTGTGTGTGTGTGTGTGTGTGTGTGTGTGTGTGTGTGTGTGTGTGTGTGCACATGCATTATTTAGTTCTTTGGAATTTAATCACATTTATGTATCCAATTCTAGAGTCAAGAGACAGAACATTTCAGTGAGGATTCCCTTACTGTCCCTTCACAGCCACACCTACCTCTCCCCTGCTTCTACTCTCTCCTTAGCTCATGGCAACCACTAATGCTACATGAATGGAGTTATACAGTACACAACCTTATGAGACTGGCTGTGTTAAGTCAACATCATTCCCTTGAGAGTCATCCAGTTGTTGCATATATCTATAGTTTGTTCCTTTTCATTGCTGAGTAGTATTCCATGGCATGGGTGTACTACAGTTTGTTTAACCACTCATCCACTGAAGGACACTTGGTTTTCCAGTTTTTATCTAATATGAAGAAAGCTGCTATCAACATTTGTGTATAGGTTTTTTATATGAACATATGTTTTTATTTCTCTGGGATATATGCCCAGGAGTACAATCACTGAGTCATATGATAATTTCGTGTTGAGTTTTATAAGAAACTGCCAATCTGTTTTCCAGAGTAGCTGTACCATTTTACATTTCTACCAGAAATGTGTGAGTAATCTGATTTCTTTGCATCCTCCCCAGCATTTGGTATTTCATTATTTTTAACTTTAGCCATTCTGATAAGTGTGTAGTGATAGCTCATTGTGGTTTTAATTTGCACCTCCCCAATGGCTAATGATGTCAAACACCTTTTCATGTTATTTAACTATTTTGGTATGCGACTTTCTATTTCTAAAATTTCTGTATCGCCCTCCAAAATTGGAGCTTTTAATAGATATACATGTGAATGAATCAACATGTAAAGGGATCTATAATTTGTTACTTGGCATATGGCACTCAGAGGAAGATGAATTAAGTTGCAGTCAAAAAAGATTCATTGAAGTTAATACCACATGGTGGCTTTTCCCCCCCTGATCTATTTGCTATGCCCAAGCAGTAGTTTAGCCAGTGGGAAAAATTGATCAAAATATAAACAAATACAAACCCGAGAACATTTAGGATGCCATTTATAGTAAAAAGAAGTTTCCTAAAGTATTTAGTTCTTTGTTTTGATTTGGTTTTAATAAAAAGCTGTTTCTATTTTAAGCTGTTTCTTTTTGTTGGCTGTAGAATGACCTCTGTTCTAATTTTTTTTTTTTTTTTTGAGTTGGAGTCTTGCTCTGTCACCCAGGCTGGAGTGCATGGAGTGCAGTGGCCCAATCTCAGCTCACTGCAATGTCTCCCTCCCAGGTCCAAGCAATTCTCCTGCCTCAGCCTCCCAAGTAGCTGGGCTTACAGGCGCCCACCACCACAGCTGGCTAAGTTTTGTATTTTTTTTAGTAAAGACGGGGTTTCGCCATACTGGCCACACTGGTCTTGAACTCCTGACCTCATGATCCACCCACCTCGGCCTCCCAAAGTGCTGGGTGTGAGCCACTGTGCCTGGCCTGATCCCATTTCTTTTACCCATGTCTGGATGAGGTAAGAGTTATGGTGAATAGATCATGGCAAAAAGTGTGTCTCTTTATACTGATATCCTCATCATCTGGTGAAAACATCTACCATTTTCCTTTCATTCAGAACAACTCTACATACTTGGTGTTCTGGACAGTCCTCTAATAGTCAACCAGAGAGGTAGGGCAATACTGTTTTCCAGGCCATCATGAGATAAAGATAGCATACACTTCAGTATAAAATAAGCCTCAGTTTGAATGCTGACACTGACATTTACTGACAATGTGACTTCAAGCTGGCTACTTAACATCTCTTATCCTATTTTGCCTCAAATATGACATGAAGATGATAGTAGGGACTTCATGCTATTGTGAAGATTATTTAGTTTGGCACCCAGTTATGTTGTTGGTAGTCACACCCTCCCCGATGATATTTCTGTTTTTACTTTTTCTTGCTCATCCTTTTAGCTTCATTTACTGTGAGTCTCAATTTCTTACTGGTATCATCAGCATTTATTGGGTGCAGTCACTTCCTACTAAAGTCACCCAGTCACCCAGGGATAATGAGATAAGTTTCCTGCTTCTCTAATGACCTTTTTTTCTGAGTATTCTGGGCTTACTTCACCAAGTCAGAGATCATAGAACCATTATTTTGAAAGAATGACCCATCTATTCCAACCCTCTTGATGCCTTTCTTAAAAGAATAAAACAAAAATTTTAAATTGCTTTCTCTACTTGAATGTTTCCAGTGGCAAAATGGCTTACTTATTCACCAAAGAATCCAATGTAATTCTGGGTAGCTCTAATGACCATAAAACTGTGCCCCTCTTGGCATGAGATTTCTTTCTTCTGAATGTTTAATATCTTTCCCTTTGAGCCATGTAGGACATCTTTCTCATATCTGTGTTTAAACATTCAAATTTTGGTATCACATTTCCCTTCAGCCCCTGTTCTCCTAAGTGAAACAATTCTTCTTTTTGGGTGCCAATGGCTCTTCATATGGCAAGCCTTTCCAGGCCAGACCTCTTCATCAGTCTTTTTTGTTTATATCCTACTTAGTCAATATTTCTGTTAAAACATTCCTATTAAAACAGCTGCTTGGGTGAGCCACCATTGTGCCACTGCCCTCCAGCCTGGGTGAGTGAGACTCCATCTCAAAAAACAACCAAAACCAAAAACAGCTGCTTGGAACTGACCATCATTCACCAGAGATGCATGTATAATAACCTCCTTGTTTCTGGATGCTATGCTTTATTTAATGCAACCTCATTTGGCATTCGACTTTTAAAAACTCATGGCAAAGTTTGGTCTCAGTAATAATGGCAGTGTGCCATTGATGACATTCTCATCTCATGAATTGCCTACCTCTAGGCCAAAGTCTGTTTGCTGATTCTTTGTTCATTTGTTCCTTTCTCTGATAATGGCATAAACCTTCTCTGTGTGCCAGGTTGGGCACTGGAGGGGCTGTGCCTGATTTCAACTGTCAGGAGCTCACAGTCTGTTGTGAGTTGTGAGTTATGTCGAGGGGTGATGGACAGCAGGCAACACGACACTGAAAATGAGCAGGCAAAGGGGAGGGACAGGGAGGGACCGTGACCACTCAAGGCTAGTGTAGAAGACACAATGACGGATTATGACAGAAGGAGGTTTAGGCTAGGCTTCCTGAAGGGGAGACCTGACAATGGACTGAGATTATGTTCTTGTCTAGTTTGCTTGATCCTTCAGGGAATGGCCTCAGTGTGGCTGGAACCCACCTCTTTTCTCCTTCTCTCTTAGCTCCACGGACCCAGCATGTTTTGAAAGGAGGGGATGACCCAGGTATGGCTAAATATAGCCAATGCTGCAATTCCCGTCACCATCTTTTGTCTAATTTGACTTCTTTTTTTTAAGATGGAGTTTCTCTCTGTCTCCAGGCTGGAGTGCAGTGATGTGATCTTGGCTCACTGCAGCCTCTGCCTCCCAGGTCCAAACGATTCTTCTGCCTCAGCCTCCTGAGTAGCCGGGACTACAGGCATGAGCCACCAAGCAAAGCTAATTATTTTGTATTTTTAGTAGAGATGGGGTTTCACCATGTTGGTCAGGAGGGTCTCAATCTCCTGATCTCGTGATCCACCCATCTAGGCCTCCCAAAGTTCTGGAATTATAGGCATGAACCATCGCTCATGATCTTAATTTGACTTCTGATGCCACACCTTTCTGTCTGGCCTTTCTTTCACCCTGGACCAGTGCTGGCCACTCATATTTAAAACAGGAAAATTGCTTCCATTTTGACATCTTCACATACCTGGTGGTTGTGCAGAAAATGCCTGTGGAATACATGAACAAGTGACAGAATGAACAATACATGCCAATTCATGGAGATCGGGGTGGGGGGAGCGCGTATCTGATCTTATTCTGATGTCTTGGTCTTGGCTTCAGGGAGCTACTGGGCAAGATAAGTGTGGGTCTCCAGCGTTTAGAAACCATTGTTGAATTTGAATCTGAATCTTAACCAGAAACCTGAAAGCTTCTGGTGCTTAAATTCATGGTGCTTGGATTTATCCCAAGATTGTAGACAACAAACCAACAATTGAACCTATATGTGTCACAGGCTGGCCAGTGCCAAATAATAACAATAATAATAATAATAAAGTAGGTTGGATGTGGAGTGGAGTTGGCTAGAGCAGGTTGCAGAAGCTTCCTGCTGTTGGTTAGGAAACTCCCCAGGGAGCTACCAGTGAGGAGAAAGGTAAATAAACTCTCTGACAACCTGACAGAACAATTTTAGAAAGAACAATTTACAGGTCTGTAGAATTTCTTGTAGCTTTCACCAGATCATTTTTTTATAATCATACAAAATTTTAGAAAATAACCATCATTGTGCTTAGAGAAAAATGCAAATGGATGCTCTAGAATGAAGAAAAATAGCCAAACTTAAAGAAAAACATGTTTTCTTGCTATTCATTATAAAGCACTATGCAGTTGGGGGTGATCTTTCCCTTCTCTTTATTTTCCAAATTTTTCTTTTATGCTTTTATAATAAAGAGAATTATATACTTAAAAAAAACAACAACTACATAAATACATTCTCCAAAGTGAAGTTTCCCAAATTGAAGCTTCACAAGCTTGAATTTTAGGGGATCGATAAGCAAACAGCGGTGGACTATACAGAAGAGTCAGCCTAATTGGACAGTGCTGTCTTTCTGTCTCTGATGGGTCTAAGGAAGGCTGCTTACCCTTCGGAAAAACTCAGAACTGAAAGTAAGCCCCACAGTCATCAAGCTTCTCTGGAAACTTCTCCTTAGTCCTTACCCAAGCTCTGACAAAGAGGATCAACAAAATCATTTAAAATATAATGGAGAATTGAGGAACAGTCAGCTAGTTGTCTGATACTATCTGATCCTCTAGAAATGCTAGAGAGAGGAAGGGAGAGAGACAGACAGAAAGAGAAAATACCATTTCTTTCCTTTTTTATTTTTTGAGATGGAGTCTCGCTCTGTCGCCCAGGCTGGAGAGCGGTGGGACAGTCTCGGCTCATTGCAAACTCTGCCTTCCGTGCTCAAGAGATTCTCCTGCCTTCGTCTCCCAAGTAACTGGGACTACAGGCACCTGCCACCACACCCGGCTAATTTTCTGTATTTTTAGTAGAAATAAGGTTTCACCGTGTTAGCCAGGATGGTCTCGATATCCTGACCTTGTGATCCACCATCCTTGGACTCCCAAAAGGCTGAGATTACAGGCATCAGCCACCAGGACTGGCCTCATTGTTTGCAGATTAAGCGAAGGAGGACACAGTCCCTTCCACCCTCAGGTCATTCTCTGGAAGCCCATTCACAAAGTTACCTTTGATAGAGAGAGTGAAAGTAAAACAATTATCCTTAAGTGTTCTTCACATGCTTGAGTTTTATAGCTTAGCTGGAAATTTCATAGAGAACTTATAGCTCTGGCATTCCAAGTCTAATAGCAACATGGGAAGAAGGGCTATACTTTTGTAGCCTTAAAGGAACTTCTTTTCTCTTGACATTTGCAGAGCACCTCTGAAGACTGAAGGGCTGCTTAGTGCTCAGATAAAAATCCAATCTTCCAGATATTTATCTGCACCAGTTTTAATCTAAACCTTTCGCATCACCCATCCTGCAGAGGGGTCATGGGCCTTCATTGAGTTTCCTTTAGCTATTGGGCTGCTCTTTGTTGATTTTAGAGTTTTACAGCTAGAGTAAATTTCATTTCATATTTTGTTTGAATATAGCAAAAAGCAGATATTGAATTTTTTTTCTTTCTTTTTGGGCTTTTGGCTGTCCAATAAACCTTTGCTGGTTTTGTTTGTTTGTTTTTTCCTGTGCACTGAGACTCTCCAAGTTAATACACACACTCAGAAATGTTAAGTGTAAAGTAACAGCATTCATTGAGCCTTAGGGGTGTTTTTAGAGAATCATTTAGTAGGTGCAGTTTTCCTTTGGGTTCCAATGAGTCAGTACTTGTGTGCTCCTGTTGCATGGAAACTGATTTTCCTCAGGAATCAAGTACACCACTTTTCTTTGAAGACTCAGGAATATCTGAATGTAGAACACTGGCTTTTTATCTGGTTCCAGTTATTCTGCTTGTGTGATATTGTAAAGCACATAGTGGTACCCTGTATGGATAAAGACAGGATATGGTTTTTCTATACTTTCAGCAAGTGGCACTTAAAGTTTTGTAGATGGAGCTGGAGCCAGGGAGTCTAGAACACCAAGCTTCTGACAGCCTAGCTTTTAAGTGCAGCAATTGGCTTTTCATAGCTGGTGACCCTTGGGACCAGTGCAGTAACAGCATTGTCTGACATTGGTGCTGTATGTTAGGCATGTCACAGGAAGTCTAAATTAAATGGCAAGTGCCCTCATGCCTTAGGTCTGCTTTCGGGTTTCTGCACAGAGATGCGTTCTCCCTAAAGGAGGAGAAAAAACTCCCGTGTGTAGCCAAAAGTCAATAAAGTACAGGATCTCTACCAAATTGATTATACCCATAGAAAGGCATTGGCTGAAGATGATATCAATTAAGACCTTTATTAATAGGTACAGTTTGGAAGCTTAGATTGACATTAATTTTAATGAGAAATTTATCAATCAAAAATTAGCCCATGGTCGTTTGCTGTTGATTCCAGAATAGGCACCTTTAATGAATTACAATAGCAAACTGGGCTTTGGTACCATAAAAGAAAGTTAGTGAGTTTTCAAGCAAGACACTTTTTTTTTTTTTACTTTTACGATTTGATATTGGCATACTTTTTTGTTATTTGTTTTTTGGGTTCTTTTTTTCTCATAAGTTTGGGATAATTAGATATGAAGTCATTTGAGATAATAACCCCCTCCTTCTTGCTGATGTCATTATTATATCACAAACGCATGGCATAAATATGCTCACCATATTATGTGGTGTATTCCCTAGAGACTTCTGGGGAAATGCATTTTTATAAATGACTTACCAAATAAAAGTAGATTTACTATACAAAACTTAAAAATCCCATGAGAAATCTATGTGCAATGTGAAGCAATTGCTTGTAATGTTAAATATCTCCTGTGTTACAATCAGCAGACTTGAAAACTCAGAGTCTGCCTCTAAGGGTTTCTCCCGATTGTGTACAGCAATGCCCTAATCTGCAAAAATGTGTCTCTTCCCTCTCTATGTGGGGGTGTTATTTTGATTTGTATGTGCCCTTCTGGGAAAATGTGGTCAGAGAATGTGATCTAGGATCACACTATTTAAAGAGAATCCTTGTATCCCATTTCATCACTTTCTGTTTCTTTACTGCATTTTATTTTCTTATACTTACCACTATAAGACATATGTTAACATATATGCTTACCTGTTTGTGCCCCCTTTCCCTTGAACTAAAATCAACTGGAATGGCAAATCTAGAAGTCAGAAACTTAGTTGGTTTTGTCCATGGTTGTAGCCCCATTGCTTGGGACATAGCATACAGTCAATGCATATTTTTTGAATGAATTAAGGGGTCCTTTACTAAGGTTAAATAAGCAGTGGCACCACTCAAGAACCAACCAGAAGTGTGTAATATTTATCACACACCAATCGACAAAGAGTCTTTATTAGCTGCAAGCCAGATTCTTCAACCAGGCCACTCAGATGACGACAGTGAAACGGTTGAGAATGAGAGGCTGTATCTCTGGCTGTCACGCTCATCAACTTTGGGGCCCTGGGTAAGTTGCTTCATTTTTCTCAGCCTCATTTTCTTCATCCATTCAAATGGGTTTATTCTTGACAATAGCTCTAGGGATTTTTTGATGATTTAATGAGCAAATACCTGCCAAGTATTCACTATGGTGCTTGGCACAGAGTAGGAGTATCATAAATGTCAGCTGTTATTATTTTTTGCTGTTGATTCATATCATTATTGATATTTTAGGCTATTTTACTCAGTTGTTCCATGCTAAAAATGCAAATCAAAGCAATTGTTGAAGCTAAGATGGAGGTAATTAATTACCGCTTTTGCCCATAAGATGTTTAATGACCACCAGTTAAGAGTTCTGCCTTCTATATACATAGCTTCCTACGCTTCATTTGCAAAATAGATGCTTACATGCACAAGATTTCCTTTTAAAAGTACTTACCAGCTCAGCTGCTGTTTTTCTGATTAACCAACTTTCTCTTTAAAGACTTGAAGTCATGAAGTTTATTTTTTGTGACATTCACTCAAGGATAGAAACAAGGATTGCCAATGGTTTTCCAGCAGGCTCTTATTTCAGTTTCATCATGCAAACGTGCAGATGTTGTTTACATGAAAGACACATTTGTAGAAAGAAGGTAATATTGACAGATAACATCTGCTGTAAGGGACAATTCTGAAAAGTGTTGTTACGCCAATTCTATTATTTTGCTATCACTTTCCACAATTGTTAGTGCCTTCGGTATAAGCGTTTAACTCAAAATTAAAATATAATTTTTGGTGAATTTTATTCTGTTAAACATTATTTTTCCTGAGGTTGAATGTGCATAACCATTCAAGCAATCAGTAAGTTTTAACATCAAGTACCTTCTAGGTACCTAAAACCTTTCAAAGACTTCTATTTATACCTAGAATAAAACCCAAACTCTGTCTACGTTCTACAAGTCTCTATGTGATCTCCTACTTCATACTGCTCTCATTTCTCCTTGCTTTCCCTGTCCTGCCCCTTTGGCATGCTTTTGTCATAGATGATTTTCCATCCTAGAGATTTGCATTTAGTGTTTAAGTGTCTAGACCTCCAAACATCAGAAGTTTGCATGATGTGTTTCTTCTTATTGTCCATGTCTCACCTTAATTTATCAACTATTTGAATTTTCTCTACTGTAAAATATTAAGTAACCTGCCCCAAACCAGGTACTTCCTAACACAGTTCCCTTTATTTCATCATTGTTCTTAGCATTATTTAAAGTTATATTTATGCATATATATACATATATATTCATATGTACAATGTTTTTAAATTATTTCTTTATCTGACCTGTATTGCTGACAAAACTTAAGACTTCCAAGACCAGAAGCCATTTTTGTCTTATTCCTTGGTGTATTACTTGTGTTTAGAATTACATTTTTTGGCCAAGAGAATAATTATGTGAATACCAGGTATGGAGGGGGATACAGAGAACTTTCAAAGAATATCATAATTATTTAGAAGGCTTCTGTCTAATAGGAGGGTTAAGTCACTGGTGTATGAGAAGATAATTTAACAAGTCTGTATAATTAACTGAAAGCAAAAATTACTGGGAGGTCTGAATATGGAGAAACCACTTTATACTGATCAAGGGTGGATTGATAGTGGAGGCAGGTTTTAAGCTGGGCCTGAAGGATGCATAGGGTTTATAAAGGAACACAGTCATTGTTCAGCTCTTTTTCACACAAATCCAAGTGTGTAAGTCGTTTCACTGTAACTGCAACCTAGGGATATTTGCTAGAGCCCAAGAGAATCAAAGGAAGGAAATGCATGTTGACTTTAGTGTTTGCTGCTGTCCTCATAGATTTCATATGGATTGGAGGGTCCTCCAAATGTGGTGCTGCCCACTTTGACTGCTTTTTCCTGTGCTTCTTGCACACTGTGCTACATGGTCCAGGTGGACTACTTTTCTCCCTGATTACATTTCTCAGAAAGTGCCCTGCTCACCCTTTTTTCTGGATGCCACTCAGCGGTTTTACTAGGCCTGAACTCTCACCTGGCTATGCCAGTTCACCCAGCCGAGACCTTCTCATTCTCCACTTTGTAGTCAAGGAATCTGGCGTTCAGAAGCTCCCTTCATTTCCCTCCAGACTAGCTCAGGTCTTCTACCCTTTGGCTTCACCTTTCTGTACCTCTTTCATGTTGCCCAGGACAATTCCTCATCACTTCATGTAAAACGGTTGTGTTCCCCGCCCCAGGCTATGGACTACATGAGGATGGGAATTCCCTTTTCACTGCCTCTAAACCTCAAGAGCAGCCCCAAGCCTAGCACATCCCAGGGGCTAAGTAAAGATGAATGAATGTTGAGGAAAGGCAGAAAGGCAGCATTCCGATATCCTTAAGTGGGATATTGGAATACTGAGCTTAACTTGAAAGTATTTTCTAAACAATAGGCTCCTACTTAAAGGAAACCAACATGAAAATGCCAACACTACCTTATTTACAAGGTGCTTTGTTCACTTGAGCTATTAAAGGGCTGTGCTGATGGGAAGCTGTGTATAATTGTAGGTATTATGCCAGAGACCGCTTTCTGTCAGGCTGCCAGACCAAAGGGGCAGGGACCGTACTCTAGAGGCTATCACCCAACAGGATTATTAAACGAATTTGTAAGGGTTAATAGATGGGTGGTAGCTCATTAAAACCAACTCTAAATGCATTACTTTGACCACAGACACATAATATGGACCATCATGGAGAGCCTGGTGAAGGCTGAAGTGCATCTTTGCTAGGTTTGCGCTATGAATATCAGTTAACAGTGGTACTTGAGGTCCCTCCTGTGTTCCAGGCACAATTCCAGATGATTTGTACATACCATTGCCAGTCCTTCCAGATAACCACTGAGGTTTAGGCATTCTCATTCCCATTTATAATTGAGGAAATTGAGGCTCAGAAAGGCGTTGTGGCCATAGGAAACTATTAAAGATTGCCTTTTTCCAGCCTGGCCAACATGGTGAGCCTCTGCCTCTATGAAAAAATGAAAAATGTAGCCAGGTCTAGGTGGTGCATGCTTGTGGTTCCAGCTATTCAGAGGCTGAGGAGAGAAGACCCCTTGAGCCCAGGAAGTTGAGACTGCCCTGAGCCGTACTTTCATCACTGTACTCCATCCCAGAAAAGAGAATGGACTCCAACGCAAAAAAATAAATTGTATTTTCTTCTTTTTTTTTTTATTTCTTTTTAAGAGGGAGTTTCACTTTATTGCCCAGGCTGGAGTGCAGTGGCATGATTTCTGCTCACTGCAACCTCTGCCTCCTAGGTTCAGGTGATTCTCCTGCCTCAGCCCCCCAAGTAGCTGGGATTACTGGTGCCAGCCACTATGCCCAGCTAATTTTTGTATTTTTAGTAGAGACAGGATTTCACCATATTGGCCAGGCTGGTGTTGAACTCCTGAACTCATGATCGCCTGCCTCAGCTTCCCAAAGGGATGGGATTACAGGTGTGAGCCATCACACCCGGCCAAGTATTTTCTTCTTAAACATCGACAGTTGAGAGTCTCTAAATTGCTGTCATGGTATTTCCTATGAGAAAATATTTTTGGCTGACAGGGCATATTTACTTTATTCCCTTGAACCTAAGACATCATTCATGGTACACTGTATCATAGATTAATAATAGCTTCAAAAGGAAAAAAGAACATGGAATTAAATACACATTTTCTTAAATAGATTGACCACATCATTATATTATGGTCACCTGTTTTCTTAGACTTCTGTTTGATTCTAAGTCTTCTTCACATTTGAAATTTAACCTGATTTCTGCAAGGTCATAAAATGAAGTTGTGAAATGCACAGCTAAACTGACTGTACCAACTCTCAGCCCTTCCTCTCTTGGCCTGTTTGGCTACATTCAAATTCCTTCAACTTTCTGTAAAAAAGAAATGATGTGGAATCTATCTCATGAGTTCGATGTAAGAATTGAAAGAGTTGGCAGAGATTCTGCATTTGGATCATACTTAGCTCTTCATCAGTACATGCCAGATTCTAGCTTTTACCCTGGGTCATTTGGGGTGAGTAGTAAGTGCAGTGCTTCATTCATTCATTTGTTCCACAACCATTGCGGAGACCCGCTCCTGCCTGGCAGTGTCCTGGGCAGTGACAACAGAGTCCTCGTGGGCCGGTGGTGATCTCCTGTCCTGCAAGACCTGTACTAACCATCTTGACTCTTTGTAACAAAATCTTTAAGATCCATCATGCAATATTTTAGCGTACTGAAAACATCTGAATTTCAACAGACTATCCTATATTTTTAAGTTATCTTTTTACTTTCTCCTTTAACTCATGTTTTTGGGAGTTTGCTGGCTTTGTTTTAAGGTTTGTTCGGCTCTTGTGACAGAAATAATGCTTCAGAGAATACACAGTCCTTCCATTAGCTTCTCTGAACTTGAGACATGTCAGCAGTTTCTAGTGCATTGGCCTAGTTATAACAGTTTTCTGTAGACAAATTACTTTTCCTTTTAGTATTGCATCTGAGTGTAATATCCTTGAAGACACATGAAGCCTCTACTAGATATTCCTATTTTAATTGAAATCTGAACCAGTAACTTGCTACTGATCTAAATACTGTGGGGTGAAAGGTTCTCCCTCCTGCTCTCAGGAGCAGGTGGAAGCTGGAATGGAGGAGGTGAGAGCTGGCCTGGTTTCTCTGGTGTCCCATTGCTCTAAGATGCCTCCTCAAGTAAGTCAGAGTGTTAGTTCCCAAAACAGAACCAGGCTTCAGTGAATGGAAGTGACTTTCTCAGAACAGATGGGGATGTAAATGTGTGTATTAATAGGTATGTTTCACTCTAGATGTGTTAGGAAGAGGAAGTGGTGGCCTGATGAAGACCTGAGCTCTGTTTCCTTCTCCTGTGCAAGTAGGACAGCACCTCCCTCATCTCTTACTCCTTCCCTATGGAATCTGTAGCCACGGAGGCCAAGGCCTCCATTTCCTTAGCATTTATGGAAAAAACATTGATAGTCAGTTGTTTTGTAGTCAGTGGCTTTGGTAAGCAGTGAATTTCCAAGACTCAGGAGGCTGGGGATGAGATAATCACTGCAAAATTTTAAAGATTAATGCCTTGGAAGGGAAGATGCTATGGTGAAACAGGGCTCTGCGTACAGGTAGGTGAGGCTGGGATTGTAGGTTGATTGAGGATATATTGAGCAGGGGAGGTGACTTGGGGAAGTTACACTGAGAAGAAGGAACCTGAAATAGATTTCCCTTATGTTCTACATGTTCTTGGTCAATGATCTTAAATGTATTACAGCATTTAATGGTCTCCATTCTCTACACAGCCTTGGGTATTAGACACTCACTTGGAGGCACAGAGGGACCCCATTGACACAGCTCCTAGTGGCAGCTGTTTCCAATTCTAAAGCAATGTACTCCCATGGAAGGCAACTGGGGCCCAGTGAGTGGGAGTCCGGGGTGGGTTGAGGAGCAGACAACTGTGATGAGTGAAATGTAATTACAGTCTAAGAAATCATCACACACTGGGGCATGTTGGGAGGTGGGGAGCTAGGGGAGGAATAACATTATTAGAAATACGTAATGTAGATGATGGGTTGATGGGTACAGCAAACTATCATGGCACTTGCATACCTATGTAACAAACTTGCACTTTCTGCACATGAATCCCAGATAGTATGTATATATATGAAATCATTCTCAAGATCTTTTATGTATATATAAAATAAATCATTCTCAAGATTCATCTACAAATCCAGTACAAAAAACTAATTATGAATTCATTTTCTCTTGTCAAAATGTGTCCATTTCAGAACAGACTAAATATAATTCATGTAAGATTTGATATATTTGCTTATTCATAAATGAATCCTCAACTAAACTCTAGCTTGTGGTGTTATAAGAATCTGTGGGGACAAAAGAAGGTCAGAGCATGCTTTAGTCCCAGGGGACTAGGTTTGTTTTATGTCACATGCTCTGCGTATCACTATGTTACTTTTATGCTAGATTTCTGAGTCACACCAATCAATAGAATTAGCCCCTCCTTTCTCTCCTTGCCTTCATTTAAACATCAAGGTAAAATTCAAAGGCTTGCAGAGACTACTTGGGTCATTCAAGAGATCACTGTTCTTCTGGGAGTTGCCTTTGTCTTTTCATCACTGCATTGGTTTTATTGTCCAGATTTGGGTTGCTGGTTGCCCATCACCCAAGGTCTCCTGCTCAAGCCCATTTGGGAACTGAGCACAGCACATGCAAACACTCTTGTCATGGAATAAGGTGAGGGAATAGAGAACAGGTTTTATTTTTTCTGAACTATTTAATTGCTGTCCTACACGGGAACTCTTAATGATGACCAGGGATTTTATACAACATTGTAGCCCCATTCAACAACAGACTACTAATTAGTTCATTTACTTGGGTACTAAACTCATCTAAGAAGAGGAGCAGAGCCTAATTAGGGAACTCTCAAAGGATATTAAACCCCAATCTTTTAAAGTTACAGTTTTAAAAAAACACAAATCTACAAAAGTATACACATTTGCACACACATGCTTGCATGTACACACATACTGAAACCAAGACTCCACATGAATAGTATTCCCAAGTATTTTGTGATAACTGATCATTTGAAAGGATTTCACTTGTTCAGTTGTTGTTTGATGTTTGTCTTGAGATAAAAGAAGACCAAACCAACATGAAATATGCTCACAATGACTAAACCAAGAATACATATTCCCTTCAACTTAAACATCTTTAAAAGATATAAAAAATTTATTGTTGACCAGGCGCAGTGGCTCATGCTTGTAATCCCAGCACTTTGGGAGGCCAAGGCAGGCAGATCACAAGGTCAAGGGATCCAGACCATCCTGGCCAACATGGTGAAATCCCATCTGTACTAAAAATACAAAAATTAGCTGGGTATGGTGGTGTATGACTGTAGTCTCAGCTGCTCGGGAGGCTGAGGCAGGAGAATCGATTGAACCCAGGAGGCAGAGGTTGTATGAGCTGAGATTGCACCACTGCACTCCAGCCTGATGAAAGAGCAAGATACCATCTCAAAAAAATGTACTGTTATTATTGCTATTGCCTGTGTTATCACTGTGACCTTCTTCAAGCCTAAAAAAAATCATATCTTGTTTAAAAATTATTGGTGTGATTTTCTTCTACCGCTATGTATTTTTCCTTGCATTTGATGGGATTTTTATGAACCTCTGATCTTGCTTAAATTGATGTTTATGTTTGGGGGGATTCCTCTTTCATTTGTGTGTGTAGTTTCTAGACATTTTCCCAATGGCAGTTATGTTCCTGGCATTATACTAGGCACTTGGGGGAACCCCTGGAATCAGACACAAGTCTTACCATCCCAGTAGCAGCTGTATGTCAGTTGTTCAACCAATGGTGAACGATTGGTTAGAAATACAAACATTTAAAAGATGTGGTTCCTTCTAGGAAGTGAAAGAGAAATAGAATTAAGTAAATGTAATTGAATGAAATATGTGTATAAATGAAGACATTTGACAAAAGGAAATAACAGAAAGAAGGGAGAGATAAGGAGCTGCAGGAATTAGCAAGTCTTCACCGAGAAAGTGGCTTCTGAGCAGGGCCATGAGGGATAAGGGAGAAAATGTCAGGCAAATGGGAGAGACGTCAATTTAATGAAGAAGGAGAGAAGGGGACAAATGATATATTTAGCGGGAATTAAAAATATTTTGCTATGGCTGAAGGCAATGTTTGAGACAGGTAGTGGAATTATAGCATTTAATGTTCTCCCATTTAGCAGAGTACAATGAAGTGTTATTTGGAATGGGGCACACTCGTGTAAGGCCTTATATGCTATGCTTCAGGTCTTGAAGAAGGTCATGGCAATAATGTAGGCAATAGCAATAATAGCAATAAATGTAAGCATTTACTGAGAAAGACCATGTACCAGATTTCTATTAAAAGGTGCTATATGTACAGCAACTGTCCATTTGCCACTCCCCCTATCCCTAGAGTTTCAGCTGTGCAAGATGAAATAGTTCTGCAGATTCACTCTTTGACATCATGCTAATAGGTAACGATACTGCACTGAGTCCTTAAAAATTTAAGTGTATACACTGGCTGCAGTAGCTTGTGCCTGTAATCTCAGCACTTTGGGAGGCCAAGGTGGGCAGATCACTTGAGTGCAGGAGTTCGAGACCAGCCTGGCCAACATGGTGAAATCCTGTCTTTACCAAAAAAATACATTTTTAAAATTAGCCACATGTTGTGGCGCGTGACTGTAATCCCAGCTACTCTGGAGGCTGAGGCAGGAGAATTGCTTGAACGTGGGAGGCAGAGGTTGCAGTGAGTCCAGGTGGAGCCACTGCACTCCAGCCTGGGCGACAGAGTGAGACTCCATCTCAAAAAAAAAGATGTGTAGACCTCAGGTTACATATTTTTTAAATCACAATTAAAAATAAATGCTACATGAATTGTCTTATTTGGCTATTGCAATATTCCTAGAAATTAGGCTCTGTTATACGTTCTGTCAGGAGCTCAGCTGAGCTGAGAGAGAGGGAGAGAGAAAAAGAGCATGCTGAGCTGCCAGGTGTTGGAGTAGACAATTAAAGCAACAACCCATGAATGAGTTAAGCCTTTAATCACTTACTGTGATAGTGCAAGCAAGAAGCTAAGGCCAGAAAAAGCACCGACTCCCCCTGTTCCATTTTCCCCCATGGAATGGCACATGGGTCAGGTGGATCAACACAGATGTGGGGTCATCTCACAGGTGGAGGGAGCCCTTAACAAAAGGCTCTAGAAGTTTTGTGGACCCTGAGGTTGTGGTAGGGGGAGGACAAGAAGGAAGGTCTAGGAGTGGAAAAGTAAGTACTGGAGTAGAGTGGGGAAAGCATCTTCAAGCCTTCCTCCACTCCGCTACAAAGAGGCCTCTGCAGAGGTGCCTGATGAAGACCTCCCCCCAAGGCCTCAGATAAAGTGACCTGGGAATGCAGGAGCAGGAGCTAAGAATGCAAATTTGTGCAAGAGCCTGACCGGGCAGGTGGTTCTGAAGCCTTGACTCCAACTCCCTTCAGAGATTGCAGTCTGTTGGCTGTGTACCAAGCCTGGTGCAGGGATGGCAGCTTCCCCTGAGAGGCCAGTGAGGCAAAGCGTTCATCATAGTCTATGGTCAGGCCTGAGAAATCACAGATGGGATTTTAACCTGGAGCCACACTCCTCTGATGACACCACAGCAGAGCCAGGATTCACATCCAGGCAGTTTGCATCCAGGCCCTATGCTCCTACCATTACCCTCTTCCACCTCTGCAGGCTCAGGGAGCCAGTGAGTGCTTTTGCTCACTTAGGCAAGCATGGGTGGATTTGCCTTGGAGGAGAAGTATGCTGGTAGATGAGCAGGAATATCAAAAGGCATCAACAAGGTAGATGGGAATTTCTGTAGGATAAGTGTGGATAGGACAGGAAAAAGAGAAATGACATTCAGTTCGTGGCAGCAGACAGGGCTCCTTGGAGAAGAGCATATGTGAGCAGAATTTTGAGTAGATAGGATTTAATCCTGTTGTGAGGGCTGGCACAGCATCCCAGGCAGTGAGAAGAGCATGGAGAGTGCAGCAGGAAACACACTGTGTGTGTGTGTGTGTGTGTCTGCACATGCGCTCATGCGTGTGTATGTGCACATCTGTACGCATGCACATGTGTTTGCATGCATGTGCCTATGTGTGTGTGTGCACGCTCGTGCATGTGTATGTGCACGTGTCTGTACGCATGCGCATGTGTTTCCATGCATGTGCCTGTGTGTGTGTGTGTGTGTGTGTGTGTGTGTGTGTGTGTGTGTGTGTGTGTTTAAGGAAAGCAGTGAGTGGCTTTATTGACTGCTGGACAGCATCCATGTAGTGGCTCAGAGGACGAGGATCAAAGAGGAGAGCAGGAAGGCCCCTCTGAGTACACTGGCTTAACTCTTACGCAATGTGCAGAGCAAGGAGGTTTAGAGTGTTGGTAGCTCTGAAAGTTGGTTTGGCCCAGAAAATGAATACCATGGATTCAAGGAAGGAGAGACTGGAGGCCAGAGGACAGTGGGGAGCTGTGATGTAGGCCAGTGGTTGCTTGGTGTGAACCTGAGTGCCTCTATGACTCTTTGCCAAATAAGATAAGCCCAGCCAGGAGCTCCTTCCTGGCCTCTCAAGCATAAATGAGATAAAGGAAGGGTAGTAAATTGTTGCAATGTGGATGCTGCCTGGGGTAAAGAGATGAGATGATAACAGAACCTGGATATGTTAAAACCTGTGAAGTTCCAACTGTGCATGGCTGGCATGCTTCATCAATTCTAGTGGGGTGGATGTGAACAGAGGGACTGGAATTGGCATTGCCAGGTGTTTGCAGAGTCTCTTTGGGCATTTAATGCTACACATTCTTCTAGGCAAATTTTATGGATTGAATTATGCCTCCCAGCCCCCTTAAAAATAATTATGCTGTCTTCCTCAAAATGTGGTATTATTTGGAGATAGGGTCATGGCAGATGTAATTAGTTAAGATGACATCATACTGGAATAGCGTAGGCCTCTAATCCAATATGATAGCTGTCCTTGTAAGCAGAGGACCACGTAAAGACACACACAGAGGATGCCATGTAAAGATGGAGGTAGGGGCTCCAGTGAGGCTTCTAAGTCAAGGAACGCCAAGAGTTGACAGGAGAGAGGAAGGGAACAGATCATCCTCCCTCAGAACTCTCAAGAGGAAGCAACCCACCTAACACTCCAAATTTCTGGTTTGCATTCTATTTTATTATGATTTTTTAAGAGACAGTATTTTACTCTGTTGCCGAGACTAGAGTGTAGTGATGCAGTCATAGCTCACAGCAGCCTCGAAATCTTGGACTCAAGAGATCCTGCCCCTTCGGCCTCCTGAGAAGCTGGGACTATGGGCACATGTCACTATGTCTACTTTTTTTTTTTTCTTGAGACAGAGGCTCACTCTGCCACCCAGGCTAGAGTGCAGTGGCATGATCCCAGCTCACTGCAATCTCCACTTCCTGGGTTCCAGCAATTCTCCTGCCTCAGCCTCCCTCATAGCTGGGATTACAGGGGCATACCACCATGCCTGGCTAATTTTTGTATTTTTAGTAGAAACGGTGTTTTGCCATGTTTTCCAAACTGGTCTCAAACTCCTGACTTCAGGTGATCCACCCACCGTAGCCTCCCAAAGTGCTGGGATTATAGATTTGAACCACCATGCTGGCCTCATTTTTTTTTCTACAATTTTTTTTTTTTTTTTTTTTTTTTGGTAGGGATGAAGTCTGACTTTCTTGCCCAGGTTGCTCTCAAATTCCTGGTCCCAAGTGATCCTCCTGCCTTAGCATACCAAATTGTTCTGATTACAGGAATTGGCCCCCATGCCTGGCCAAAATCTGTGTGTGTGTGTGTGTGTGTGTGTGTGTGTGTGTGTGTGTGTGTGTGACAGAGTTTCTCTCTTGTTGCTTAGGCTGTCATACAATGATGCGAACTCGGCTCACCTCAACTTCTGCCTCCTGGGTTTAAGCCATTCCAGCCTCTGGAGTAGCTGGGATTACAGGTGCCTGCCACTACACCTGGCTAATTTTGTATTTTTTTTTTCAGTAGAGACTGGGTTTCTCCATGTTGGTCAGGCTGGTCTTGAACTCCCCACCTCAGGTGACCCACCTGCCTTGGCCTCCCAAAGTGCTGGCATTACAGGCATGAGCCACCGTTCCCGGTCCAAAATATGATTTTAAAAACTCATCTAGCTTGTGGGAATTTGTTATGACAACCCTAGGAAACTAACATAGCCACAGTTTAGGTTGTTGTTTTCATGCATTATATTATCGTATATTGTACATTTTATACAATATAATTAACTTTCATTAGGGATTTTAAAATATGGATTTACTTTAGACCGTGTGACCTCTGATGAAGAAGTTTTTAATAAGTAGGGGCAAAGGTACATTTTGGAGATTGGTATTTTTTGGTAAACATGATCATCTTTAAGAATTGTTTAAAAGGCTGCTCTAACCATCTGTATGAAATGGCACATGTTAAATTAGTCAGCTGGTCTCAGTGTTAATCAAAGAGGGGGTCAAGGGTCAGAACCATCAGCTACACAAGAAAGTCCATTCCCTCTCCCCACATCCTGAGAATGGACTTCCTGGCCTACAGCCAAGGCCAGTGGTGAGATGTGAATAGTGGATATTTGCCCAAGTGGAAAAATAATTTCCGATTATGAAAGTAATGCCTGCTCTTTGCAAGGAATTCACAAAGAATAAAATTTGTATATAAAAGAAAATAAAAAACACCTATAATCCCACCACCCAGAGATACCAAAATCAAATGGGTGTATATGTACACACATACTTTGTGTGTTCAAAAGTAAGATTAGCCAATATGTATAACTTTTTTTTCATTTTGCTGTGTACTGCAAGGATCATTCCCTAGATCTCATCTCTTTAATATCTGTATGATACACCAGGGGATGAGTATGACATGATTGATTTAATAATTCTCCTGTGGATCGACCTTTAAGTTGCTTTAGTAATTTTTGCCACTTTGAACCATAAGGTAATCAACTGTATGCACGTACATTTATAAGTTTGTCTGATTACTTATTTTTTTTAGAATCTCTTTTTACAGTGAGCTGCAAAAGTTTAATGGTTTCTAATTAAGCTATAGGTGTGCTACACAAGAGGTGAGTTGTAAATTCTGGAAGACTTGGACTCTATTTAATCAGATGGTTATCTAAACCAAGATGGTGTCATTAAATCTGCCTCCCTCCAGATGACCTCATTTATGGGAACAGAGCTCTTCAGGGGCAAATAAGCATAGAAGATATGACCTCTGCCAGTAAAGAACCTTATTGTTCAACTATAGCAGGTGCAATAAGTGAACAATTCTACAAACTGATTTTTAACCACACGGACATAATGACTACAGGCGTGTGTGTGTGTGTGTGTGTGTGTGTGTATTAGAAGATCAAGCTCACCAGTAAGTATAGTAAGGCCAGTAAAGCCAGTGGATGGAGTCAAGTGTGAACTTATTGGAAAGGAGGCAAAAGACTTGAGACACCGAGGTAGATGAGCAAAAGGGTGTAAGGGTGGAAGTGAGCATGAGCAATTATAGGAGAGGGGGTGGAGTGGCTTAGGTACATAGATTTGTCATCACCCTGTGTCTTTTTTTTTCTGAGAAGATCCCTCACTTCTCTGAAGCAAGCAGGTGTCTCTTTAATAGCTTTCAGAGCATTTCTGCCTCTCTAGAACTTAGCATAGCACCTTTGCATGGTGGAAACATTTCTTCAACATGTAAAATACGTGAAAGGACTATAGATTATGTTAAAAACTGAAATTGCCGAAATGAGTCTAAGACAGCTCCCTTAAAAAAGGGAGAAGAGAAGGAAACCCTTAGAACCTTGCAGAGATACTTTATAGAACAGGTGAACTGCAATGAGGCATTTTGAAGCTCAAGTGTGTTCCAGTGTAGGGGACTGATAACTGGGCTGGAAGTCTGGCACTCTGCTTCGTCAGCCTCATCTCAGACGTGACAAGGACCCTTGATATCTCTTCTTAGGATTCAGTCTGCCCTTAGCTATCAGAACGATCCTGTTCTCATGAGAAGCTCTAGAAGCTTTGGTTCAATAGTCCAGCAATGGGGACTCTGACCTTGTGTGTGGGTGCTAGTAACGAGGTGATTGCCTGCCTTTTCCTCATACCCAGACCCAGTAACTTAGATGCATTCAATTTTCCCAGGCCTAAGTCCTTGCATGGAGAAATTACTTGGAGAGTCATCTTTTCTGGAACCAGGAATGACTTTGCTCTGCTCACTTTTCAGCACTGCAGGCCAACCCAGCAGATGGAGTCTTCTCCATATCTCACTTAATAGATTTGTTGAGGTATAATTAACACACAATAAACTGGGTATATTTAGAATGTGCAATTTGATATGTTTTGACTTATTTACACAGTCATGGAACCATTATAGCAATCAAGATAATAAACTGATCTATTATCTGCAAGTCTCCTCTTACCCCTCTGTAATCCTTCCCTCCTGCCTCCGTACAACTACTGTTCTTTGTCACTATACATTCATTTTCCTTTTGTATACTTTTATGTAAGTGAAAGTATACCATATGTACTATTTTTTTGGCCAAGTTTCTTTTTCTTAACATAGTTATTTTGATAGCCAACCCTGTAGTTGTGTGTCAATAATTCATAACTTTTATTGTGAGTGGCATTCCACTGTATTGTGTACCACAACTTGTTGATGTACTCATCTGTTGATGAACATTTGGGATGTTTCCAGTTTTTGGTTATTGCAAAAAAGCTTCTATGGACATTCATGAATAAATCTTTGTATGAACGTATCTTTTTGTTTCTCTTGGACAAGTACCTAGAAGTAGAATGGCTGGATCATATGAGAGGTTTATGTCTAACTTTTTATGATACTGCCCAGTTGTTTTCCACTGTGGTTATATCAATTTATTTTGTTACCAGCAGTGTAGTAGAGTTCTAGTTTCTCTCAATCTTTGCCAATCTTTGGTATGTGGAACTTATTAATTGTACCCATTCTAATAGGAATTGAGTGGCATCTCATTATAGTTTTAATTTGGATACTCCTAATGACTAATTTTGCTGAGCATTTTTTCATGGGCTTATGAGTCATCTATTTGTCTTCTTCGATGAATTGTCTGTCAAATCGTTTGCCCATTTCTATTGGGCTATTTGTTTGCATATTACAGTATCTTAAGAGTTCTTTATATATTGTTGGTACAAGTTCTTTATTAGATATATGAATTGCAAAAAGAGAGTGATTGCTAATGAGTCAGGATTACTTTGGTGGGCAATGAAAATAGTCTGTTAGGTTGTAGTGATGGTTGCACAACTCTGTGAATGTACTAAAGCTATTTAATTGCACATTGTCAGTCAGTGAATTGTATGGTTTACATAAATCATATTGTAATACATAGGTTTTTTTCATTATAAAATAATGAAATATTTTATTTCTCTAGTTTCTCAGCAATATATTGTTAGTTTCAACATATATGCCTTACGTCTCCCTCTCTCTCTGTGTCTTTCTCTTCTCTCTCTTTTTTGAGGCAAGTTCTAGCTCTATTGCCCAGGCTGGAGTGCATTGGTGTGATCTTGGCTCACTGCAATCTCCATCTACTGTGCTCAAATCATCCTCCCACCTCAGCCTCCCAAGTAGCAGGGACAACAGGCACACACTACCATGCCCAGCTAATTTTTGCATATGTTTTGTAGAGATGGGGTCTTGACATATCGCCCAGGCTGGTCTCAAACTCGTGAGCTCAAGCTCTGCCTGCCTTGACCTCCCAAAATGCTGGGCTTACAGGCATAAGCCACCATTCCCAGCCAGGTATCTCTTTCTCCCCCAGATTTATTCTTATATATAGTTTCCTATTTTTGATGATACTATAAGTGACATTTTTAATTTTAATTTTCAGTTTTTGGCTACTAGAATGTAGAAATACAATTTATTTTTTACAATGAGTCTGTATCTTGTGACTGATAAACTTACTGCCATGGTCTGAATATGTTCCTTAAAATTCATGTGCTGGAAACTTAATCCTCAATGCAATGGTATTGGGAGGTGAGGCCTTTGGGGAGATGTTTGAGGCATGAAGGCTCTGCCCTCATGAGTAGATTAATGCCATTATAAAGGTCTTGACAGAAGTAACTGTCTCATACTGTAGAATTTTCTGGTGAATAATTTTATTTAGGACAATGTAGACCACAAGAAATACAGTAAATTGCCAAAATTAAAAAGATGGTTGGTTCCACATATAAAGCCAAATTTCTGGTTTATCTTGAAAAGTAGAAGGCCTGGCAACATTGGACATATATACCAATTTGCTCAGGCAACATAAATGCCACTCCAAGTTACTTTAATTTTGGTCACTTACCTAACCCTTAAGCATGAATTTTGGTTTTAAATTCTGCCTTACTTTGACGGGCTTGCCTAGGCTTACCAAGAGACTTTGGAATGCTCATTTATTTATTCATCATGCGTTCACTCATCAGTCAATACTTATTGAGTGTAGCAATGGCATCACAAACAGTATGATAGTTGCTTTCTACAGACAGACTAACACACACTCTGTCTTTCCAGAGAGCTCACAGTTTTGCAGGAATAATTGAGATGCTGTTATACTGTTAGAATTCAGCATATATTTCTACATGAATATAGAATGGGTTGGGAGGTATCTTGCTTTCCAGAAAGGGGAACACTTGGTGAGAGTCTCCAGAGTATGAAGAATTACCAGGCGGTGAAAAAGGTGTGAATAGTGTACTAGGCAGAGGAAACAGCATGTAGCAAGGCACTGAAATATGAACTGAAAATATAAGTTTTGGAAAATGTTATCCATTCTTTGTGGCTGGGACTAAGAGATGGGGAGGAGTTGAAGCTAGAGACGTTAGCTATAAAATAGAAGTGCCTACTAGAAGAGAACATTGCTTGGAGTTAAATATATTGCCCCCCCCACCCCCAGGAGGCACAAATTACTTACTTAACACAAGTGGACAACCACTCTCCAACCAGAAAGCAGATCACTGGATGTTGTATGAGATCTAGAAGATCCACCCCCAGCACTCATTGCCTCTTCTGAATATTCTGTTATGATTTGGTGTGTGTGTGTGTGTGTGTGCAAGTGTGTGCAAGTATTGTTCAGACAATTTAATTCACATCATTTTTTTCACATGTCTAATTATTATTATTTTTCTTTTGCCAAAACAATTGCTACGTAATGTCTCAATGGAAGTTAAGGGCACAGAGTTCTTTGGAAAAAATCAAAATGATACCTCAGCACTAGTAATTCAAACTCACAAAATTCCTATTTCATGGTCTTCCAGTAGTGTGATTTCTTCAATGCTTTATTTGTGCTTGTTTCATCATTACTGAAGTCATTTCCCACCAACACTTCATCTCAGCTAAAATTTTCTTGGCAATATCCAGGTGAAATACAATACCCATTAACCCTCATTAACCCCGTAGCATCTTCTGTTAAGGGGAGGTGTTTCAAGTACAACTAGAATTTAGGTTGTGATGAGAATACGGTGTTTGTTAGAAAGTCTCTAAAATCAAATCTAAGATGGGGGTGGGGCAAACAAAGGAAAAGAAAAGAAGACTCAAAGGCCGGGGAAAGACAATATTGCAACCAATGTGAATTTATTATTGTTTACCTTCAAGAAAGCAGGGGAACTGTTCATATCTTTCTTCCTTAATTGCTTGGTTGACCTCAGGGGGGAAAAATGAGTCTAAGTTAAATGCACAACATATCTTCTGACAATACTCATTCCAGCCCCCAGTTTCCTTTCGGCTGAGTACACATGTGGTTTCTGTGCTTCTGAGCAGAGAGAGTCAGAATCGCTTTAATAGCCCTTGAGAAAGTGCTTCAGGAGGTATTTGCAGAGAGCAGAGTACCAGGCCACAGCCTTGTCTCCTCCACAGGCCCCAGATATTGAACCTTCCAGTAACTACAATTACAACCAAAACCACAAAAAGTAGATTTACAGATTGTTTTCAGCAACACCCATTCAAATTTACTTATATTTACACTAGAAAAATTAGGGTAAGTGCTATTGTGACCAGAGACACAGACCAGGATCAATAACCAACCAATTCTTGGCTAATGAAGCACTTCTCTAAGGTCTACGGTTGCTCTATTCTGACTTTGAGGTTGGCCTCTAATGTCTTATCCATTGACTTTTCCCGTAAATATGTCTAATCGAGGCCATGTAGGATTCTAAAGAGAAATGATACACTCAGTTTGGTAAGAATTGCTAATTAACCAGTATGTAAAACCTGTAGCTCCTATGGCTTACAGTATTTCTCCTGTGGTGAAAATCTAGACATGATAAGGAACTAAAAGTAAAATATCAACTTCCATTTTAGGCATGTAGTTGTATTTTTTTCTAAAATTCTCCCTCTCCCAAACCTTAAGGATTCCAACATTACCTTTAAGATACTTATTTTTTTAAAACAAAAATATCATAACTCTATTTTCTGGTGTTGTAAAACCTCTCACCAGGAAAATAATGTGCAGAATATTTTCATGTTACACAGGCATTCTTTAATCATGCTTAACCTCAGTTTGTACAAAGTTCTCTTTTTTACAGCCACAAAAGATTACACTTCATATTAGAAAGGTCAAGAGAGATTAATTTGGTTTCTTGTACACTTGAATCATTAATTTTGTTCTGGTAACAGAGCAGGCTATTTAATCAAACCTAAAGGAAGTAAAATAATGAATGACAAGGGAAGGAGAACAGGGAGAAATCTCAAAAGGGTTTCTGAATATACATTTCCTCTTGGGAGTGTCATGCCACTGTGCCCATTCATGCAAAGATGTTCTGAAAAAGCCAGCTCTGCCCAGGGAGTTGGCTTGGTGTATTCAGGCCACCCCCACCTTGTTATCCCTGTTCCCTGTATCAGAGGAAACAATTTCCCCAACTCAGTTGATTACAGTCTGGTACAAAAAGGCCAAGGTTGTGCTTTCAATTACCACAGGGGCCAGTTAGTGTGGCTTTGTTCTAAGTTTACAAGCGTGCCCGTGTTTCTACCCAACAGGCTCCTACCTGAGAAACCACACTCAAGCATAGGCTGTAGATCACAAGAGAATGAATGTGACTTTCTCAGAGTGAAGCTATCACTAGTGTTGGGGGAGCATGTATGCAGAAATGCTTGCAATGCAGATAAGCACCTGAGCTTTCTCTAGCACCCTGGAACTTACTTTTCCCAACATATTTCTTATTTTCCTCCACTTTTTAAAGAAGAAAGCATACCATAGCAGTGTTCTGTTTTAGGGTGTTGTGGGGAAGACTTGGATTACATGGGCGGAAACTGAACATAGACTGCGCTTAGGATAGTTTAATGAAAGCATTTAAGTGGTTTCAATCATGATGTAATAGCCAAAGCATAAACTCCACAGTATCTGTGTACCTGAACGCTGGTTAGACCAACTGGGAGTCATTAGAGCAGTATATTATAAATATGGTGTAACATTTTAATGTAACTTAATAAACCAAACCAACAAAATATGTTACAGCCAATTACTCATTTGATTCTCAAAGCAAACTTGTGAGAAATGAATTAGGTTTATTACAATATTATAAATGAGGAAATTACAAATTTTCATTCTGAAGGAGTTATAGTCAAACTGAGGAAACGCTGAGATAAACTATTTTATGGCAAAGGCTGTTCTCCAAACATTTGAACAGGTGCTAAGGGAGAACTGCCTGCTCCAGGTTCAAGTTTAAGGGACACATTGATGGAATTGATGAGTCCTCAGAGATTTAATCTTAAAAAATTAAGAATGTATCTCCATGAAGGCACTATTTAAAAACTAAAGAGATAA
The DNA here is from genome assembly GCA_963574635.1 of Cheracebus regulus. Lineage (NCBI taxonomy): Eukaryota > Metazoa > Chordata > Mammalia > Primates > Pitheciidae > Cheracebus > Cheracebus regulus. The sequence continues at coordinate 61,281 of CAUYQU010013446.1, read as the reverse complement.
GTCAGAAAGTAAAAGAAGATATTTGTAACCCATGTAACAGACCAAAGCTGGAATTAAACACATGTAAGCAACTCTTACAAATAAAAATGCAAGATAAATATATCTAATTAATAAATAGAAAAGGCATAAACAGAAATTTTAGAGCAAAGGAAATACATTACTATTTAATATGTGAAACATTCATTTTAACTTTGATAGTGATCATGTAAATGCTGATGAAGAATACAAAGGGATATCATTTTGTACCAATATATTGGCAAAATCAAGGAGTCTAAGTAAAACACTAATATGTTGCTGATGGGAATATTCACTAGTATAAGTACCTTGGAAAACAATGTAAAGTATCTTGTAAAGTCAAACATTCACCAAACCCAAGCACATGTGTTCCGGGAGATTTGACATGAATCTTCATAGCACCACTGTTCATAATAGCAAAAGACTGGAAAAAACTCGAATATCTATCAACAGGAGAATGAATAAATAAATTGTGGTAGTAAACACATTGAAATATCTTCAGCAGTAATAATGAATAAACTATAGCTATAGACAACAAAGTGGATGAAGTCTAGAAATATAAATGCAGAAATAATAATATTGAACAAAAACAGCAACATAAAGAGTAGATACAGTATAATACCATTATTGTTAATATTCAAAACCATTACAATTAATCAGATTATTTTCCAAGCACAATACATATAAATGTATTCTAAACTCGGCAACATAAAAGCAAACCTAAAATTCAGGATAATGAATATTTCAGCAGATGGGATGAGGAGGGGCATATAGATGCAAGTTATTGGTGATGAAAGTTAATTGACAACCATTTTGGAATCTTATACATTGAGTGGGAAGTGAGACTGAATTACCTCTAAATTATTCCTCAAAATAAGCCAAAAGGCTTTTTGCAAAAATAATGAAGTGTCAGTCACTTATATTATTAATAATATTATTAAGCTTCTGCCATGATTACATCTGGTTCTACTTTAACTAGAGCAGTTTAATAAATAAACTTGATCAAAGCAATGACTCTTGAATTAAAGCCTTTGGGATTAAAGTCCTACTGTCTGATGCTTATAAGAGACATAAAATAAAATGGCATGGAAATATTCAAAGTAGGCAAACTCAAACAAAATAAACCATGATTCATAATAGTACTTGTAATATAGTAGATGTTTATTAGTATTAAAGATATAAAATATATAATAAATATAATAATAAATAATACATAATAAATACATCATGAATTCTTCTGCACCAAATTAAAGAACATTTAAATATATAGAGAAAAACTTTTGTGAATGCTGGGAAAAATACAAACAGTATAATAAATAATAAAAACAAAAACACTTTACAGATATTAATTCTTTACAATGATTGTACTCATTGATATCTTTACAGATATTAATTCTTTATAACGATTGTGAGGCCGATGAGTTGCTTTTCCATGTGGTCACATGTAGAAAGTAACTTCAGTGAATTTTGAATGCAAGCCATCTGGCTCTAAAATCTTTGCTTTTTTCTTTTGAGACAGAGTTTCGCTCTTGTCATCCAGGCAAGAGTGCAATGGCACGGTCTTGGCTCACTGCAACCTCTGCCTCCTGAGTTCAAGCGATTCTCTTGCCTCAGCCTCACGAGTAGCTGGGATTACAGGTGTGCACCACCATGCCTGGCTAATTTTCATATTTTTAGTAGAGACAGGGTTTCACCATTTTGGCCAGGCTGGTCTCGAACTCCTGACCTGAGGTGATCCACCTGCCTCGGCCTCCCAAAGTGCTAGGATTACAGGCATGAGCCACCACGCTCAACAAAGGCTTTGCTTTTAATGAATGTATTGTCCCTCAAAGATTGTATTTAAAATATATCTACAGTAAGTACATATGTACTTAATTCTGTTCATTATGAACAAAATTAAAACATTACATCTTCTTTACAAACATCACTGAACTATTTAATAAATGTTCATATTCTGCATTCTGGCTACTCAAGTTATAGCCTCCATGACTAGCAGCCTGGACCTCCTCTGAGGTCTTGACATGTAGGCAACATCCTCAATGACTCCAGATTTCCAGAATCAGAATTTGCATTTTTACAAGATCTTAGGAGGATTTATATGCACACTAAAGTCTGAGAAGCATTGAAAAAAATCAGACCTTCTTCAAGTTATAAAATAGCTAAGGTACATCCTTTCATCACAAATCAATTAACAATGGAAAATAATATGTTAACTAGAAATAACTTAAAATTGAAAAACAATTACTTTGAAAAACCGCTTAAAGAGGACAAGAATACAATCCTAGCATCAGATTTTTCATAAGCCAACAACATGAGAACAAAGCATAGTCTTGTCAAATGTGACTATGCTTTGTTAAAATTAGTGTTAAATGGTAAACTTTAGATGCATGTTGCCAAAAGGATATAAATTGAACTATAATACAAATAATTATTAAACTATACCCTAAGAATATAAGAAATAGAACACAGTAAATATTAAAGCAGGAAATAATGAGTTAAAATTATGAAGGGATAAAATGTGATAGTCCAAAACCTAGCTTTTTGAATTAAAAAAAATATATGAATTTCTGGAAGTTCAACAATGATTTTTAAAAACCTGAAAACAAGCAAAAACCAAACAAAACACCCAATTAGGAAGAGAAAAGGGATTGAATCAGACCACTGAAGTGACATAAACACGAGTCAAGGTGACCTATTCCTTTTGCTTCAGGACCAAACTCCCTTTACATTCTTTTCTCTTCCTTCTTGATAAACAATTAGGACATCGAGGAGCTTCTCTGGTCCTTGTTTTTATCTTCTTATTGATTCGATTATACAATAATGTAGCTAAGGGCACCATATTCTTTGGATATTCATTGAAATGCTGGGAGGTATTTATGAATCTTTAATGACACAGTTCTCAGTCAATTCCCAGTTACTGACAATGCCCTTTGTGCAGAGTGTAGGGTGAGGCAAAGTGCAGAAGGAGAGCTGGGAGAGAGCACACAGCCCCTGCCTTCAGAGAGCCGACTACCCTGCAACTTTTCTGGCAAGAGCATCACCTGCCTAACCTTGCCTCTGGCGGATTGATTCTGGCTGTAGGAGAAGAACCAGGCAGGGACAATAGAGTTTCCTGTGGCAAATGACTCTGCCCAGCAAGGGATTTCTGGGAGAGCCACAGCCCCTCCTTCCTCAGTTCCAAACTGGAGTGACAGTATATGGTCATATACTGCCAGAGGCTTTGAAGAATCACAGCATTAATTTGATAATCAAAAGATGCTTAAGAAAGGACACTTAATTAAACAAGGACGTTACAATGAATACATGTATATACATAAGTAAAGGCTACTGAAAAAAAACCACACCATCTTAACAGTGATTATCTCTAGGTGACTATAGTTTTCTTCTGTATTTTTGAAGTATTCTAACATGAAAAGTTTATATCTGGAAAAGTTATCTTAATATGATATAATATTCTGTTATTTATTTTTTATTTATATAAAATGTTTATTTCTCTTTTTCCTCACCTTCTTGGGGCTCTCTTCTCTATTTATAATAGGTATGTATAACCAAACCTGTAACCTCTGGCCTCCAATGAAACAGGGAGAATTTAAGATAAGGGAATTCCCTTAGCTGAGAATGCAGAGGTTGGGAGAGGAGTGACAGCATCACTCATAGCTGTTCTCACATGAGCAAAATGAAGTGAACGTTGAGGACACTGTTAGGCGAGTTTCAGGACTATATAAGGTTGTGATCTGCAGAAACAAATACTGGACAGCTGCTCTGGCTGCTGGCTTCTAAGTCACTGATTCTCAAACCTACCTCCACCTTGGAATCACCTGGGGAGTTTGCACGTCTGCCGCCAGGGTATATCTCAGATCAAATAAAAATGAATCTCCGAGGAATGTAAACTGGGTTTCTGGATTTCTTTTAAGCTCTCCAGGTGATCCTAATTTGGATTCAAGATTGAGAATCATCAAGGTTTTCTTTGCATGCAATATGGAAGTAATTAAACCATAATCCCCCTAGACTGGCAATTGTGCCACCTGGTAGACCCAGTTTAAGAAGTAGCTATCAGAAGAGAATCACATATTACAGCCATCTGACCTCTTTCGAGGTCAACACAGTTGAACCATCCCACAAGAAGATTTGCACTGGGAAGTCATTGTGTCTGTGTTCCAGAAAATCATGGTTATGTTGGAAAAAGTGCAAGCTCTGGAGGCAAACAGACTCAATTTTCCCAGTGATTAGCTGGTTCAGATCCTGTTAGATGCCCCGCCTCTTACTTCACCCACCATGGAAGCAGCCAGATCTACGGAGGTAGCCAGATCCACACAGACCTGGAAAGCCTTCAGCACCTGCAACTCCAGAGTGCCTGGCCTGCCTCCGATTGGGCTGTACATCTCTTTTGGAACTTAGTCAATGCTGACCACTGGGGAAAGAGAAACATGGAGATGTGACTTCCCCTGCCCAGGCTGTTATTTTGGAACCTTTCTTAAAACTCCCCAGAAGGTCCTATAAGTTTTCTGCAGTGGCCATCTGGATGGAGCATCCTTGTTTTGTTTTTTCTTCTTTCTGCTGCACACTGTGGCCTTAGATCATTGTCCCTGGACTTATATTCTCAAGTATGCTATCTGCATGCACCACTTCATTCATCAAAGGCTTTTATTTCAGGAAAAACCAAGTCTGGATACTAGGTCTGTCCTGTGTGCAGAGTTATTTTATTTTTCTGAGACTCGATGTTTAGAGCAGAAATATAGTAGTATCTTTTACATAGTTTCTAAGAATTAAATGAAAAAAATAAAATTGTTAGATGCATTGTAATGCCTAGCTGCTTGTGCTAGGTCCAGCAGTAAGAGTTTTAAAATAGATGGTTATTTACTACTCATTTCAGCTCTATAAAGAAAGTGTTTTCTTCACCAGTTGTAAACATAAAAATGAGGCATAAAGAGGTTGACTACATTTTCCTAAGGTTCTAATTTACTCAGAGGCAGAGCTGAGATTTAAGCTCAGAGCTGTCTGACTCCAGAAGCAGGGTTAGATATTTTCCCAGAATGCTTTCTTCCTTTCATTCTCTACCATTTCCCATCTCCTGAATAAGAGAAAACAAACAAACAAATAAAAATAGAGTTAATCATCCTCTCAAGACTAGAATGTCCCATTTGGCCAGACACAATTTAAGATAAAAGCAGGTCATGTATGGCCCTGATATGTCCTTAATATCCGCCGTCCACTTCTCTGAATTCAGATGGGATGTGGATGAGCTCACTCTGCCAGGGAAACAAAACACCTTCCATATATGGGCCCCAGCAGCTCATACTTCATGTGCTATGGAAAGTCATAATAGAGGAGAGGAGTCAATTCATACTCATTGCCTGCGGTTGCAGAGATAGAAGTCACATTTTAAAAAGCTTCCAGAAAAAATATAATTTTTAGTCATTTTGGTCTTTTGCAAAAAGTTCCTTTTATTTTCTGTGCAGTGTTTTCCCTATTCTTTCTCTCCCAACCATGGCAATCCCTCATCTGTTGATTGATTGATTGATTGAGACAGGGTCTCCCTTTGTTGTCCAGGCTCTCAAGTGTAATGTCGCCATCTTGGCTCACTGCAACCTCTGCCTCCCCGGCTCAAGCCTATAGTCTAGTGGTCCCTCAACTTTTTGGCACCAGGGACCTGTTTCATGGAAGACAATTTTTCCATGGACTGGGGTGGGGGTGATGGTTTTAGAATGATTCAAGCTCATTACATTATTGTGTGCTTTATTTCTATTATTATTACATTGTAATATATAATGAAATAATTGTACAACTCACCATAATGTAGACTCAGAGGGAGTCCTGAGCTACATGGTTCCATCTGGGGATGACAGGAGACAGCAACAGATCATCAGGCATTAGATTCTCATAAGAAGTGTGCAACCTGGATCCATCACATTTGCAGTTCACATTAGGGTTGAGTCTCCTATGAGGATCTAATATTACCACTGGTCTGACAGGAGGTAGAGCTCAGGTGGTAATGCGAATGATGGAGAGAGGTCATAAATACAGATGAAACTTCACTTGCTCACCTGCAGCTCACTTCCTGCTATGCAGCAGTGTTCCTAACAGACCAGGGACTAGTACTGGGGATTGGAGACTCCTGCTATAGTCAATTCAGTCAAGAGTTTCAACATAGGACATAAAATTCACTTTTTTGCTTTTGGGCTAATCCAACATAAATTTGGCATAACACTATATTGTGCTACAAATAATGTTTTATTAATTCAATAAATCCATGAAATAGAAATATTTTTATCAAATTTGTTGTGGTGCATACATAGTTCCTAAGCCATCCCCACACACTACTAGAATGTATCAAAAAATAGAATCAGTTATTGCTAGAACTGATGAAATTTATAAATACATATATACCCAAAATAACTTAACTACACTTTATGTGTGTGTGACAAAGCTAATGTGGAAGTAAAAATAATAAAAAAAAAATTTGAGATAGCAGTATGTGTTTTTTCACTTTGCTGCCCCCACATTTGAATTTTAAAATGTTTGAGGTTTAGAGAAATGTATTTATAAATAACCACAAGTGACTGACAAAGATAGTTACGTTTTCAGAGAAGCTTTGGTTACATTTTGTTCAAATCAGTTGAAAACTGCTAATCAAAATACTCAACAAATACAGCACCAAAAGCATTTTTAGTAACAAAGTGAGCAAGCAGAAAAACATTGACCTTTATTCTATAAAACTAAGTCAAATAAATGGTGAGAACTAAAATAATATAGATAATTTAATTTTGGAATTCCATGATTGTACTTTGGAATATTATGATTTTGGGAAAGACTTTTCCTTATAATTCTTATATGCAATTGGATACACTCCTATTCTGTATCATAAAAGAATAAATAAAGTGGATTCCCCAATAATCTACAGCAAACAAACCCACTTACACTAGTTTGTTTCATGACAAATTAAGGCATTCTGATTCGCTATGATGAGTAGACATAGATGTGCTACTCTGTACTATCTACCTTAATGCAAATAACTAGTTTTTATGCATAAACCTACTATATTTGCAGATTATATCTGTTTCTTTAGATTTAAGTTTTTGTTAGCTCATTTGTTTTGGCAGACCCTATTTCGGGAGGTAGTATAAACCAATTGAAAGGACCAAGGACTAAAAAACTTTTGTAATCTTTAACAAATTCTCAGTTTTCTCATTTATAATAATTTATATAAATAATTCTCATTTATAAAATAAGAATTAATTAAACTCACTCATACACATAGTGATTGTATATATATATATACTTTAGAAAAGGCTTTGTTAAGATGTAGTTAACATCTGAATTGACTCTTGAATGTTGAGTTGGATTTTGTCAGAAAAATAAGAAGGGGAGTTTTTCCAGGAAGATGGAAAAGCAAATAGAAAGCCTGGATATGCAAAAATATTATAGGGCATCATATACTCTAAAATCATATATAAGATTAAAGTATTCTTTATTATGTTAGTCATTTAGATGAAGAAATGCCTTGATGTACAACATCGACCTATTTCTAGGGAGTTGGAATTGTAGGAGTACAATGTTATGGCGAAGACTCTTCCCATCGCTTATCCTGATTTCAGTGAAAAGATACGGCATCAATTGAAGAACGAACTTGAGCTAAACACTGGTTGAATTCTGTAACTATGCAGTTGCTATATAAAATGCAACTGATCACCTTTCAAGGTCATGGCACCACCTCAGCTAATCATTTGACCTGTACGTGTACCCCAGAATCTAAAGTAAAAGAAAAAAGAAAAAAAGGAAAAAAATACAATGAATCTGTCTCTCTCTATATATATACACATACATATATATGCATATAATATATGTATATAATATATATACACACACACACATACATATATACATATATATGTATACATATATATATTACACACACACACACACACACACACATATATATATATATATATATATATATATATATATATATATATATATAAAGGGGAGTTTATTAAGTATTAACTTACATGATCACAAGGTCCCACAATAGGCTGTCTGCAAGCTGAGGAGAAAGGAGAAAGGAGAACCAGTCCACATCTCAAAACTGAAGAACATGGACTCATACATTTGAGGGCAGGAAGCATCCAGCACGGGAGAAAAATGGGCCTATCTCTCTCTTTCACATTTTTCTGCCTGCTTCATATTTCAGTGAAACCTGATTAAATTGTGCCCACCAGATTAAGGGTGGATCTGCCTTCCCCAACCCCCTGACTCAAATGTTAATCTCTTTTGGTAACACCCACAAAGACACACCCAGGTTCAATACTTTGCATCCCTCAATCCAATCAAGTTGACACTTAGTATTAACCAACACAGTGATCTTCTGTTAAAGTCTACTGCATATCACTCATTGAATGCATGGAGGCTCAAAGACCAGGGAGAAAGTCTGATGGGGCAACCAGACTATTACAGCAATGTAATCACTGTTATGACAGAAATTGGTTTAAAAAACTGCAGGAGGTAAGAAAAGACTTCATTAAAATACAGTTAACATCCAAATTGACTCTTTAATGTTGAGTTGGATTTTGTCAGAAAAATAAGAAGGGAAGTGTGTTCAGGAAGATGAAAAAACAAATAGAAGCCTGGATATGCAAAAATATTATAGGGTCTCGTGTGCTCTAAACTGACTTAGAAAATTAAAGTATTCTTCATTATGTTAGCCATTTAGATGAAGAAGTGCCTTGATGTACAACACCGACCTATTTTTAGGGAGTTGACATTGTAGGAATACAATGTTAGGGCAAAGGCTCTTCCCATCGCTTATCCCGATTTCAATGAAAAGCTACGACATCAATGGAATAATGGACTTTAGGTAAACACCGGTTGAATTCCGTAACTGTGCAGGTGCTGTATAAAATGCAACTGGTCACCTTTCAAGGTCATGGAGCCAACTCCACTAATCATTTAAAAATACAGTGAGTCAGGAATTCCTCAGTCTTGCTTGGAGTGGAGGACAGACTAGGCAGCCTCCTGAGATTCTTACCAATTATATGCTCCCAAACTAAGAGACAACATGGAAATTCACGAAGATTTAGATAAGCTCATGCTGTCAAAATATTTTCATGAAACGGCCTTTACCAGTTTTCTTTTTGTCCCCTTTAATGTATCTCTGTTACCTCTGGAACACATAAACATATCCCTCTGCTTTATGTATCATTGAGAGCTTCTTTCAGCCTAGTCACAATGCTATTCTGCTCCTAACACTTTGCTCCAATCAAGCTAATTTACATTTACCTCCCCTTTTATGTCTCTGCCTTCATACCAATCTCCCCAGTCCAGATGAATTTCCCTTTCCCTTTCTTAAACCTCTTTCCGACCCTACTTCAGTCCTGTTTGTGTGTGTGTGTGTGTGTGTGTGTGAGACATCAAACAAATATAGTATTTCTGATCCACTTTTAGTAACATATTGCACTGTGTCAAGTAATGCTTCTTTTGCACACAGCTAGTTCTCCCCAGCATGTATATTACTACACACATGTTATTTTTCATTTTTTATTGATTCGCTTTCCCTCAGCCATGGAATATAACCAGGATTGGATAATTTACCACTTAGGGAGTGTGGCAACATTTTGAATTTTTAGTATTTGTTTGTTCACTTAGTACTTTTAAATCCTGAATTATTTACATGCCAAGGGGATTACCCTGCATAAATATTACATACAACACTGACAATAGGGTCTGAGCTTTTCTCATAATCATTTCTTTTGGCAGGAGGTGGGATAAAGCTTATACCTTAAAGAGCCACTGTGGTTTTTAAAAGGTCACATTTGGCCAGCCATAATTTATTCTGTATGTCTTTGAGGAACTGACAAGAGTGATTCAGTTGACAGAACTCGATTATTTTTTCCCATAAAAGATTTCACAGATCTTCATAGGGAGGTATAATTTCCAAACTGCACAAACCTGGATGAAGAGAAAAATCAATATGATGGATTGAAAAATGAAAAAGTAACAAATTTGAGAAGCTAAACCAGTTCAGAGGATAATCACCAAACAAAAGAAAATATACACCTGATTTTCAACAGAAATATCTTAATGGTTTGAAAAATGTTTGCTTTTCCCCTCCTTGTATCTGTGAACTAATAACTTTAAGAAGTAGAAATACAATTAATAAGGCACTTAGGGATTATGCAATATTGAAAAACCTTAATTTTTTTTATATATGTTTGAGCTAACATAAATATTTTAAGAAAGAAAATAAACGCACTGGATAAGTAAAATAACCTTTTTTCTTCCTGTATACAAATAGCAAAAAATAACAAACAACTTTTCCCTGAAATATGGAAATACTTTGGCAACATTTTTTGTAGTTAATTTTTTGTTACATTATCTAAGACATAATCTAGGATCTCTAAGGCATATAAAGAAGACTACTTACTTGTTAGAGCACAGGAGCTTTTGTAAACCATTTTTAGAGGTTTAGAACAATCCATGTTTTGAGCATTTTCTGGTTTTGAAAATGTGGGGATATTTATACTGACTTGACATTTTGTGAAATGTGAGGATTATATCCATGATTTCAGAAAATCATATATTATTTCATTTTATGTTCCCAAGGACTGAGATTTCCTTTTAAAATGGTAATAAAGTATAAATATGGAAAACTTTCATATTCTAATTACACAAATGGCCAAAATTTTGCAAACTGAATATACCTTTGTAACCAGTACCCATTCAGGGAACGAATGAAGTTACATGGGAAAGGACATAATCAATGTCATAGTTTCAATGCGTTCAAATGTTTGAATCCTAAAACCTCAGTGTGATCAGGCATCTTCCACTTCAGGGCACTCAACAGGAGGTAAACAGGAAATGGAGAATAAATTTATTGATTCTGGTGAATTGGCTTATTAAAGGACATAAGCCACATTTTTCTTTAGACACCGTAACGAAAATTTAAAATTCTTAGTTTTTCATGCATTATTATTCCAAACCATTGTGGAATTGTTTTCAACACAGTGTCTCTAAATAATAGAACCCATACCCATATAAAAGCTTGTTCTACAATGATAATCTATTGTAATTATACTGATCTCTGATTTTCATTTATGAATACTAAAGAACTTAACATTACTGGGTTTTGCAGATGAAGGACCAGAACTGATTCTTAGTGCCGAGTATGGTTTTGACTGTGTTTCTGGATGCCGTGAGTTTCATATTAAACCCGTGAAGGTCCTTAACCACCTCCTGCTAACTCCAAAACCCCTCAGGAGTCCAGAAGCTCTATTTGCTAATCAGTCCCATTTGTTTCTCAGATAAATTAGTTTCTACCTAATCTGGGAGACAAAGGTGGTTTATTTAAGTAGTCATCTCTGCTATCGTTTTCCTTCAACTGGGAGGACATGGCTGCTACTCTCCTTCCTAGAAACCATCTCTCCTTCGCAGTCAGACCAGGAATACCTGTGTCAGGAAGAAGTCAAACTCTTTCTGCACAAGTTGCTTCCAGCTTGGCCTCCACAGTGCACACAGATTCCCTCTGATCTCTCTCCAGTAACAGACCATTTCTTCACTCCTGGTTTTCCAATTGTTTTGAAACTGACATTCAATTTGAAGACTAAATATACAGTGATGATGATGGCGGTGATTATATCATTTTATAACCAACACTTTAAGTGTTTGCTGGATGTCCACTTTAGACCCTGTTTGCCTGGGTGTCACCAGTGGAGTCTGCAGCATAGCAGATTGCTTGACTGTTCCTTCCTCTGGAAGCTTCTTCCCATAGGGGCACCCACCAGATGCCAGCTGGAGCTCTCATGTATGAGGTGTCGTTCGATCCCTGCTGGGAAGTGTCTCCTAGTCAGGAGGCCCAGAGGTCAGGGACGCATGTGAGGAGGCAGTCTGTCCCTTGGTAGAGCTCGAGTGCTGTGCTGGGAGCCTAAGGGGTCGGGGAACTCCCTCCTTTAGCCAAGGGAGGTTGTGAGGGACTGTGCCATGAGGAATGGTGCTATCTGACCCAGATACTATGCTTTTTCCATGGTCTTCTCAACCTGCAGACCAGGAGATCCCCTTGGGTGCCTACACAACCAGGACCCTGGGTTTCAAGCACAAAACCGGGCATCCATTTGAGCAGACACCTAGCCAGCTGCAGGAGCTTTTTTCATGCCCCAGTGGCACCTGGAACGCCACTGAGATGGAACCGTTCACTACCCTGGAAAGGGGCCTGAAGCCAGGAAGCCAAGGGGTCTAGCTCAGCAGATCCCACCCCCATGAAGCACAGCAAGCTAAGATCCACTGGCTTGAAATTCTTGCTGCCAGCACAGCAGTCTGAAGTTGACCTGGGATGCTCGAGCTAGGTAACATGTAATTTTATTGGCCATATTTTTAACTTAAGTTGTTGTGATTGCAAGTTGAATTGTAGAGAATGAGTAGAATACTAGAAAACTAGGAAAAAAAGTTTTTCTTTTAGAAAACTAGGAAAAGACAAAAGAAGTCTGTTGACAACAGGTAATAGGCTTGAGCTGAGCACCTGACCCAAGCTGAACCAATTAGAACGCTTCCTTGGGATTTTGTAAGGTAATGATATCCCTCTCTTGGCTACATTGTAAACAAATGTCTGGAGTAGATAACAACCAGATCCCCTGTCATCTGTATCAAGCCAGTCTGACAAGAAAAAATAAATCCACCAACCCACAGAACAAAGCACAGATAAGGATGGACAACAAACACCCTGCGTGCAGTCCACATATTCCTGAGGACCAGTTATGCTTGTTTCTACTGTAATTTGATTATGTGAAACAAATTCACAATTAATAAAATTCCTGTTTTTAATAGAAAAAAAATTACTACAATTTCCTCATAGAACAACCGGTAATAAGTGCCAAAGCCTTTCAGATAGAATTTCATTTCTCAAAATTAGTTCTATAGGGTATCAGATATTCTCAGAAAAAGGAATATATGGAGATTTTCCTCATGAATTTATTTATAGTAGCAAAAATCAAGAAATATCCTAGAGGATACAATTCATTGTGTAACATATGACATATTTATAATTTATAATTTTGTAAAATAATTAATGTGTTTGACAAAAAAATGAATTATGTGAAAATGCATATAATACAATGCCACATTAAAATTTTTAAAATACACAGAGGCCAGGTGTGTGGCTCAAGCCTATAATTCCAACACTTTGGGAGGCCAAGGCAGTAGGATTGTTTGAACCCAAGAGTTTGAAAGCAGCCTAGGAAACATAGCAAGATCCTATCTCTATAAAATATATATATTTTTAAATCAGCCAGGCATGGCGGTGCATGCCTACAGTCCCAGATACTCAGGAGGCTGAGGTGATTGGATCTCTTGAGCTCAGGAGGTCAAGGCTGTAGACTCTGTCTCAAATAAATAAGTAAATAAATAAAAAACAAACATAAAATTATTTCATCATAAAAGTACTATATTCCCATATTTTAAAAAATGCAAACATATAGAAAGGAATCACACGACATAAAAGTTTTCTTCTAGCTTTCTTTCCAATTCGCTCCCCAGAAATAGCCACATTCAGTTTCTGTGATGTATTTGGTAATATCTCTATCCTTTAAATAATGCAGGTCCACCTGTACATTTTTGTTTGCTGTGAAATCTTAGGGAGCTAGGAGTATTTTCCCCATCTCCCAGTTCTTCTGTATCTTTCAACTTCTGGAGATCAGAAGTTTCATCAGAATGTGTCTGGTAGTGTGTCTCTGGAAATCTAAAGACTGGACTATGTCTTCTGGTATAAAATAGCTCTGAGCTATTTTTATTCTATCATTTTTTCATTGTCTATCTTTTCTTCTGGAATTCCTATAACATAGTGAGGGGAGCAGATGGGTAGAACCTTTATTTCATATTTTCACAAATGCTATTTTCTTTCATTTTGCTCCTGATAATGGAAGATTTATTTATTTATTATCTTCCAGATCTAAACAAGTGGTTTTCAGGCAGTGTGAAGGAACTGTCTTCCAAAGCTTTCAAAAAGTGACCCATTTAAATAGCAGGACAATGTCTTGGATGTTGAGGAAGGACTTTGCAATGGATTAGGCTATTGGAGAATTGATAATGCTTGCAACAATGCAGAGATCTCCTAACACAATAAACAAAGCAATTAATGTGTCTTTGATTTGCACCTAACCAAACAGAAAGGGTGCATTTATTCCATGTGACATGTAGACAATTTTTTCTTTAAAAACAAAGTTTCATGCTGTGACTACAATTAGTATAATTGTCAGCTCTTCTCTAAAAACAAATATGTATTAAGAGAAATGCCAGCATTGTGCCCTCCTCTGGTGTGAAAATGAGACAATCAAAATCTATTGTAATTACCTCAGTGATATTATAATTAGCAACGATTAAGTTATTCCATGCTGCTTTTTTCCTCTTGGCTACAATTTAAAAAGTATATATCTTTCTGCTGCACATTACTGCTGATCATTTTACCTCAATACATGTCTGGTAAGTGGATAAATTAGAAGTAATTTTAAAGCACAACTCCCTTAAAACATATATCTTTCTATTTAACTGTCTTAACCCCCTAGATGCAATCTGTGTTCCTGGCTGCTTGGAGAGAGCAACACTTTCCCCCTGGTTTCTTGGTCAGAAACTAAATCTATTTTTAAATAGACAATTTTAGGTAATGAGTTTTTTTGTTTGTTTTTTAATTACAGATATCTGAATGATATGATTAATCATTCAGCTCTTGCCAGACATACCCACCTAACAAAATTTCTGTGCTGAGCAATAATCAGTTTTTAAAATAAATTACTGAAAATCCATCCAGCTGTACCATCACAGCAAGAAGAGGCCCTACGTAGATGAATATCTTTCTACTTGGGTTAGGAGAAAAAACAAATTCGGCCATAATTATAAATACGCCTTTTTTTGTTTGTTTTTTGAGATGAGTCTCGCTGTGTCATCAGGCTGGAGTGCAGAGGTGTGATCTTGGCTCAGTGCAACCTCCACCTCCCAGGTTCAAGTGATTCTTCTGCCTCAGCCTCCTGAATAGCTGGGAGTGCAGGCGTGCACCAACACACCCATCTAAGTTTTGTATTTTTAGTAGAGATAGGGTTTTACCATATTAGCCAGGATGGTCTCAATCTCTTGAACTCGTGATCTGCCCACCTTGGCCTCCCAAAGTGCTGGGATTACAGGTGTGAACCACCGCGCCTATGCCTTTCTATTATATATTACATATATATTTTTTTCCTTGTAGACACTTTAGCATTTGTCTCTCTCTACCTACTGTAGATGGGGAAAAGAAGTTTGTGAGAAAATGAAGATTTAATTACAACTTGCAGCTCAACTCAGTTGGTGATGTGAAAGATGGTTATAGAGAAGCCTTGCTCATCTCAAACATTTTAAAGCCAAATAGACTCATTTGTCTACATGTCTTATCACCAGAGTTTCTTATTATCTCTTTGTTTTTTGTCTAACAGAGGTAGATACAAAACTTGTGTTTTCTTTGAAACACTGATGATCTTGCTTCAGAAGGGACATCTTTAGGTAGAACTCTTTATATAGAAATGTGAGAAATTTTTTTCCTCCTTTTTTTCTGTGTGACTACCTTTGAGCAACTCCTCATGTATTTTTGGAAGGGGCATTTTTTTCCCCCGTATATGTATAGAAGATTTTTATAATAGCAACAGCAGCAGCAGCTACAATAAACTTTTGAAAACCTAGGGGATAACCCTTGGATACTGATGAGGGTTGGTTTAGGAAATCCCAGGTGTTAAACCTTCCCCAAATCAGAATGAGCAGCCAGAAAATTTTAGTCATGGCTTAAGAATTTTTCTAAGTGCTTATCATTCCCCAAGGCACAGGGTGGTAAAAACAGCAGAAACAGGATTCACTTTTGCTATTTCCCTGGGAAGATAACTGAAGCAGGAAAATACATTGATTTAGTAAAGAACAGAAGCATGAGGGACTTTCCGGAATTACGCTCTTCTCAGATGACAAGGGACGTGTAGAAGGGTAGGAAACAGAGGGACAGGAGTGGGCAGTGGGAGAGTTGACTCACATGGCTTCCAAGGGACCGTGAACTTTCTACTACGTGTGAAATAATTCTAAGCCAACCATGATTTAAACAGATACATGATTTTGAAAAAAAAGAATAATCTTTTAAAAACTGCGGCACTGTGGAAATGCAAAGTAATGAATTCAGGTGTTCTAAGTTGAACAAAATAGTAAAAAATGTATGTGGCTGTTCTAGAGGTGTGCCAGTCCTTGAATCCTTTCCACCAGGTCTGTGCAGTTTCATGGAAGGCACCAAGGTTGCTCTAATATTCTAACCCGCAGTCTGGAAAGATTTCAACATTTGTTTAACAAGAAGTTCCACCGTTTTATTTAGCCCTGGGTACCAAAAATCATAAAGTCCATCCTGCCTTCCTATTTCCCCTCTCTTCCTGGAGTAGCAGTAGAAGGTTCAATGGTCCACAGCCACACTGCCTATCTCCTGGAGTGGTTTGAGTGACATTGTTCAGAACTATGCTCTGTTCATCAATAGTTTTTTATCAATAGCTATAGGAGCTATGGACATTCTGGGTTTCCATACTTCAGATATATAAGAAGGAAATATTTGTAGAGTTTGGGTGAGGGTGGGAGGACTGTAAGGGAACAATTTTATTTATTCCAAACACCTTTTCTCACTATTTTGTCAGAAACATTCTGCTTGTGCAGCATGTTAGCTGATTTTTTTTAAAAAAGCAAAATAAACAGTCCGTGTAGCATTATGCACACACACACACACACACGCGCACACACATTTGCTTCAGTATATACTTATATATTGAAACTGTGAAAAGAGGGGCTGTGAAAGGAGGGTTTTTTCAGACCTAAATGTTGTGAAGGCTCCCCTATAATGTAATGGCAAGTTTGTTTAACTCCGATGGTGATATCAAGCACCATTCCCATTAATATCTATCCTCACCTGTTCATGACATGTGGGAATTGGGAAGCCCCCGGCGCTCAGGGATACCCATCAGTGCCTCTGTTTATGAAGTGACGCCCTCAGGAGTGAGCTGCTGGGACGCTTGACTGGCTCTGAATACCTTGTCACCCCTACACAGCTCCATTAGTGTGAATTTAGTTTAATACTTCTTATTTATTAGCAAGTTGACAGCTATTTTAGTTCAATGGGTATTACTTTTCTGTGAGACATGAGATAGAGCATGGGAAAGAAGACATTTCTGCCTTTTAGTGTTTGTGAAGTAATGTGAGAGGGAGAAAAGGCGGTGATTCAGCCACTTAAAACACATGTAATGAGTCCAGCTGGTGAGATGAGGCATGGCTCATTTGAAGCCGGACATGAAGGTTTATGGAGTGAAAGCATCAGGCATCAACCCTATATTCATGAAACTTCCAGGAAGTGTTCTTCCTCTTTCCATAACATGCTTCCTTTACCTGGTTGGCTTCTTTTCATTCTGGGAATTCTCAGTGACTGCCTGCCTCCCAGTCTCCATTCACTCCTCAATCCCCTCTCTCTGAAAAAAAAAAAAATCCATCATTTGTTCTCTCTGCTCTGTTAAGAGTTAATAACACTAGTGATCACTTAAATACTAAATCAAACCAGACTGTATCATCTGGGGTTCAGGAGTTTACTGAAATATTGCTTGCTCTCTTCATTTTTCTAAAGTTATTCAGTACTGCATGACTGAAGTCTTCGCTCCATGCCAAGTATTATCTTTGCTTTGAAGTGTACATAATTATGTATTATAATCAAAGTTATCTGGGTCTCATTTCTCTGTATAGAACCTAGGATGTTTAAATTCAACTGTTCCTTTTTTTAATCTTGAATTTCAAATACTAAAAAAAAAAATCCCCTCCCAATCTCAAACCAACTCAATGAGTCTCTATTTTCACAAGATCCCAGGAGATTCTCATGCATGTCAAAGTTTGAGAAGCACTACTCTACCTTTCTTTATAGATCCTCACCTGTAGGAAGTGTTCAATAAATGCTCTTTGGATGATTTAATTTATATGCTCATGAATCCAAGGTCTATAACCTACTCTTCTAAAATCACTGTGAAAATCTTCCCCTTTCCTTTCTGCATTTTAGAGCACTCAGATGGAGTTTTTGTGGCTATTCTACATGATGGGAAAGTAAAAAAGAAATGGAAAATACGAGCTTTTTAGAGAATAGAGCTGTGTCTCAAGGGTCTTCTGAGTTCCCCACTTTCCCAAAAGGTCAGATTCTCAAGGCTGCTAGCCCAGACCCATAGGGCTCCTGCTACTATTATTAGTGCTCGTCAGCCTCATTTCTTTCTTTCCTTTAGGTCCAAGCTGTTGTAAGCTGGCCCAAGGAATGATCACCCATGTCCCACAGGAGATAGGGTTAATTCCCATCTCCTTGATTATCTGGTACAGAAAGCAAAGTGATATTTCTCTTTAAAATCATTTATTTAGTGTGTGTCAGTTACCTCCAAATTTGGTACTGGAAGCCTTTCACAATCTTGACTTTCCTGGCCTTTCAATTCTCACCTCTATCTGCACCTCCATCCACCACTTGTGCTTTATTTACTTCATGCTCCCTGCAGAAACTGCAGCATACCATGCATGCCCAGGCTTCTCCAGCTGCCTGCAAGGCATCTTCTAGAGGACTGTTCTAGTAGCATCTCCTCAGGCAAGACTTGTGTGTTGTTCTTTGATGCTCTGCAAAACATTCCTGCTACCTCTTCAGCCACTATTTGAGAACATTATAACTATCTTATCTGATAGTCTTCCCTTCTTTGAAGTCAGCAATTGCACCATATTTATCTTTTGGTCATCAATGTTTGCTGATGAACAAATAAATATATACTTCCCGCACTGCTTTTGCTGAAGTCAGTCAGTATTATCTGTTATTTGTTTACTGTAGCTACT
Source organism: Cheracebus regulus (assembly GCA_963574635.1). NCBI lineage: Eukaryota > Metazoa > Chordata > Mammalia > Primates > Pitheciidae > Cheracebus > Cheracebus regulus. The sequence goes on along the minus strand of CAUYQU010013446.1, from coordinate 42,405 downwards.
GCTGCTACTACTGTATTGACAACGTCCAGGGATAAAAGCAGATGACCAGTCTCTTAATGGAGGGGATCATATCGTATTTATATGTTTCCTTGCACCTAGCAGAGAATTTAGGCATAGGATATTGTCAGTTAGTTTGGCTGGCTATTGCAAAATATCATGGGTGAGTGGGTTATAAACAACACAAATTTATTGCTCAAAGTTCCTGGATCTGAGTTGCCAAGACTAAGGCACCGGCATATCTGGTGTTTGGCAAGGGCTTTCTGATTCATAAATGATGCTGTCTCCCTGTGTCCTAGCATGGCAAAGGGGCATAACAGCTGCCTGTGGACTCTGATCAGGCACTAATCAAATTCATGGGGTCTCCATCCTCAGGGCCGAATGAGGCCCCACTCCTAGTACCAGCACATTGTGATTAGTTTCAACATATGGATTTGGGGGTATATAACTGTTCAGATTATAGCAGAGAGGTGCTCAGTAAAGGTTCATTAAATGAAAGGGTAAAGTGTATCCTACTGCATGCAGAATCCATACAACAATCCAATGAAAGAAATGTAATTATTACTGTGCTCTTTTAGATATTTACTTTACAAACAGGTACAAGAAATCAAGCTCAGATTATTTGATTCCAAATAGCACACACTTTCTATAATGCCAAACTCCTGAACATATGTTCCTTTATATGCATGTGGTTACCAATCACTCTAAACGTAAACATGGGCCCACGTGGTGTGAATTTCATATGACTTACACTTTGAGTATGTTATATATTAAATACATATTTCCCTGCTGTCCTAGAGACTTACATAAATACATATATTCAACAAGTGAGGTTGCACAGTGGATCACACAATAGCCTTTGAAATCCAGATCATTCATTAATGAAGCCAATCCTGTGATATTATTTCTTCAGCTGTATATATGTATTGACGGTTAATTTGAGAAGGTAAAGAAAGCATAACTACAAAGAGAGATACCATTTATTTCATGTCCATTAAAGATAGCTTGACAAAAGTGGTGGAGCTGGATTGCTATGCTCTAATTTGGAAATAAATATGGGGCAGTCAAATGAAAGATTTGTTTTTCCTTACCAATTAGAAAAAAAATTAACCTTATGTTGATGGAGAACAGATTTTTTCTGTTTCACTTTTGTTACACATGCTGGGAACTCCAACGGAGATGAAATTGTACTGCCTCAAGATTCTATCACAGTAAGAATTTACCCACTACTCATACTTTCACTTGCAAATAAATTTTGGTTGGCATTTGACTGAAGATCTGATCTTTTCTAATATTATAATAATCGTACAACTGACAAATTTATGATGAAGGATTGCATCCTCTTATATCTGATAGTTGGTAGAATATCATACTGAAATGGAAGTCGGAGGATTAGGCTGTTCATATTGCCACACAGTTTTCCTGATCGTTGACAGTCAATGATTGAGAGAATGGGTGATGTATTACGTAGCTAAAACTATTTTGAGACTATGCGTAATTTGATTCATTATTTAAAAATTTATCTATGATAAGGAAGGGTGTGGACATTGTACAAGTTCTTGATTCGATTTTTATTTTATGAACACTTGAAAATATTATCAGTAAGGTGAAAAACAGTTTAGAATTGACAAGTTGTTAGTTCTCTATGAAGTAATTTTCCATTCCGTTTGGAGACTAACAGAAAGAATGCATATTTTTTGAAGAGAAAAAAAAACAACAATCAATTATATTATTTGTGTTCTGTCTTTCTTTGGCCAGTGTCAAAGTAAACAGAGTAGATGGCTTCTCCATGATATTGATGCTAGATTAACATTGAAAGAAAAATTACAGTGATAAGTTACTTCAATTTCAGATATCCCAGTTGTTTTTATGTTTGATACTTGTGAAAATCCAGAAAAACACTAGCATAAAAATAGAATTTGAGATGTAAGAAATCTATATTTTGGCTACTGCCATATATAATTTTTAATTCTTCACATTTCTACGTTAAAGAATCTTCACCTAGGTATTTACCTATGTTGAAGTATTGTCCACAAGAAGTTAGGTCAGGAAAAGCAGATTTTCCTATGAAAGATGATAGGGTTTTATTATTTAAATCAGTGTTCTTCCAAGTGGAGAACAACCACCTTGGAAGCACCAGGGAGATCTCCTAGAGTGTGGAAAAAATGGATTAAGAGGTATGAATATTTCCATCCAATAAAATAAGAAAATTAAGCATTATTCATGTTTAATATATGGATTAGCCCTAGGGTCCTCATCATGTATCAATATGTCTGATACTCACTCATCAGGTGAAGTAGGTTTCATGGAGGAACCCTGACTTAGCATTCACTTTAAGCATAGTGTGAGATATTTCAACTTACATGGTCCTACCTGGTTAAGTGCATGTGTTAAATACATAAGCCCCATTTTATTTTATTGAGACAGGGTCTCACCTTGTCACCCAAGCCCCAAGCAATGGCACAATTACAGCTCACTGCAGCCTCTACTTCCTAGGCCCAAGTAATCTCTCACCTCAGCCTCCTGAGTCGGTGGAACTACACGCGTGCACCACCATGCCCTACTAATCGTTGTATTTTTTTGTAAAGAGGGAGTTTTGTCATGTTGCCCAAGTTATCCCTGAAGGCTGGGTTCAAGCAACCTATCTGCTTCAGCCTCCCAAAATATTGGGATTACAGGTGTGAGCCATATATATATATTTTTAAGGTCTTATATGTATATCTGTGTTTTTAAGGTCTTATAGATAATTTTAAATAACTTCCTTAAAATGCACATGACCTATTAAAAATCCCTGAAAAAAATCGAATATTGATTCAAAAAATATGCCTGTGTGTATGTGAACAAAAAGAATTCAACAGCAATACCATGAGGTAAAATAAAAACGACTTTTTTTGCACATTAAAAATTATTTGTAAAATTTTTAAATTGACACATTGTAATTGTACACATTTATAAGATATGATTTGATGTTTCAATACATATATATTGCATAAAATCAAGACATTTGGCATACCCATCACTCATATGCTAATCATTTTTGTTGTGAGAACATTTAAAAACCTCTTTTCTAGTAATTTTGTAATATATAATAATACCTCACTGTCAACCATCATTATTCTACTTAATGATAGAATGCCAGAACTGACTCCACATTCATAATTATAAATTGGTATCCACTGACGAACACTTCTTCCACTATACCACTGGAGTGTCATCTCACCTTACTCTTCATTTACTTTATAAACTTCTTAGTTGGAAAATTCAATCTGCAGGACAGGAAGTAGCCATCATGATTTTCAAACATCATATGATAGCCACAAAAACTCATTACCAATGTACTAGCATGTGGTTAAATCCCAGATTATCCTTGTTTACCATGAGTCTTGTCTCTGACACTGGTAGATTGAGTAAAGTTGATCAGCCATAAATATTATCTTTTAGAGGCTGGGAAATTGTGCATGAAGTCCAACTCAGTGCTTCTGTTTCTATCCCTGAATGCTTTTAAAAAAATTCGGAGAAGAAGCAGGCAGTATCCTACCTATTCCCTTAGGCATCTCCCCCAGTGCCTTCACCTCCTGACCTAACTTTCTGCTTTCCTTCCTTCATGCTCCCAGGATTCCTCTGAGGTTTCTTCAGAAAGCAAGCATTGTCATCCACTAGAGCTTCCTGGCTTGCTGGAATTTAATGTTAGCTTCTCAATCAAACTAAACAAATGTCAGTTTGAAGTTATTGAATGCTCTGCAGATTTATGTAAAAGGAACCAAATTCCAAGTTGATTTACTAATGCTAGAATTACAGTTACCTGTACTCTATATGCATGATTTACTTTATTACGACTATAATGCTTATGGGATTCAACATAACACAGTGATACATAGTAATCATTATGTGGGCTTGAACTCAGTTAAATTTGTATTTAATCCGTGGTGTTCTACACTTAACAGCTGTGTGATCTTGGGTAGGTCACATAAGCTCTTTAAGCCTTAATTCTCTGACTAGTAAAATGAGGGTCCCACATGCCTTCCTGGTGAAGGTGTTTTAAGGATTAATAGGACACAGTATAAAACCTATTAGCACAGTTCCAAGCACAAAGGATTGTTATTTTGAGACCCTGGGAAGGTATTTAGGAAAAGATTAGATATGGCACTTTTAGTCATTGATGCACTCATGATTGCCTCTGTCCATTCTCTCATGTATTGTGAATATTGTGTACTAGACCTGTTTGGTACTGGGAAGAAATAAAAGAATGCTAGGGATTGAATTTTGTCTCTGCAGATTCACATGTTAAGGCCTAACCCCAAAAGTGACTGTGTTTTGATATAGGATCTTTAGGAGGTAATTTAAGATAAATGTGATCATAAGGGTGAGGCCCTAAACTCATAGGACTGGTGGTCTTGTAAGAAAAGAAATCTAGAAATCTCTCCCTCCGTCTCTCTCCTCCATGAACATGCACAAAGGAAAGGCCATGTGAGGACCTAGAAAGAAAGTGGCTGTCTGCAAGCCAGGAAGGGAGGCTTTACCTAAACTGAACTAGCCAGCACCTTCATCTTGGACTTCCTAGACTCCAGAACTATGATAAAATAATCAATGGTATTTTGTTGCAGCAGCCTGGACAAAGTATTACAAAGAAAATCCCAAATTTTCTAAAAAAATTAAAATATAATAAAAATATTTTTACTTTTTTCTTACTTTGAGGTACAGCAGGAAGTTTGATTATTCAGGAATTGATAAAGTGCTAGAATTACCAGTGTATTAGAGGTAAGGTTTGCTCAGGAAAGAGATTTATGAATAGGTACTTAAAATATCTACAAAGAGAAGAGAAGTCCTTTCTTCTGTTCAAGAAAATGATTGTTGTAACCTTGCATTCCCCTTTAAAACTATCACTGAATTATCAGTAAATTCTCCATACCTAAAATAGATTTTAAAAGTGAATGACATTGTGATTTCCACCTCTGTGAAGATGAAGTAGATAAACATTTTCCTATTTTTCCTCCTAAGTAAAACAAAATCTCTGCACATTACATATAAAACAAACATAAGACAACTCTGAAAACCAGAGAGAAAAGAGAATAATTGGGAGTCCTAGGACACACAGAACAGCATGGTGGTGAATTGCCAGGATTTTCTTTTTGCTTCATGTTTCTCATACTGGATGCTAGACAAGCTGGCAATCTGGTTCAGACAAGTCACCAAACGGGAACAAAGGAACCAAAACAACAAAAAAATATGAAATAGGAGGTTTATTTCCAGAGTGAAATACAAAATTACTTAAAATGTGTGGTTTTTGGCTGGGCACGGTGGCTCACATCTGTCATCCCACCACTTTGGGAGGTCAAGTGGAAGGATAACTTGAGGTCAGGAGTTTCAGACCAGCCTGGCCAACATGGTGAAACCCCATGTTGGTCTGTACTAAAAAAATACAAAAATTAGCCAGGCATTGTGGCAGGTGCCTGGAATCCCATCTATTCAGGAGGCTGAGGCAGGAAAATTGATTGAACCCAGGAGGCAGAGGTTGCAGTAAGCTGAGATTGCACCACTGCACTCCAGCCTGGACAAAAGAGTGAGACTATGTCTTAAAAAAAAAAAAAAAAAAAAGCATGATTTTTAATAAATGATGAAGAGCCACATAAGAAATATCAAGAAAGTATGTCCCATAAATAGGAAATAAGGAGTCAATATAAACTGTCCCTGAGGAAGCCCAGATGTTAGATTTACGTTAGACATAGAAATTAAATCAAAAATTATAAATATACTTTAAAAAGGAAACATTATGTAAATAATTAAAGTATGAGAACAATGTCTTAGCAAGTACAGCATATCTATAGAGAGAAGTTATAAAGACGAACAAATAGAAATTATGTGGTTGAATAGAATAATAATTGAAATAAAAAATTCCAGAAGGACTCAAGAGTACACCTGAGTAGGAAGAAGAAGAAATTGGGAAACTTAAGTATAGCTCAGTAGAGATTGAGCAATCCAAATGACAGAGAAACAAAAGAATGGACAAAGAATGAAGAGTACCTCAGAGAAATGTAAGAAACCATTAATCATAACAGCATAAACATAATGGGAATTCAAGAAAGAAAGTAAGTGAAAAATAAACAGAGAAAATATTTAAAGAAGTTCTGGCTAAAAACTTTCAAAATCTAATAAAAAGTATTTACATGCATATGCAAGAAGTTCAAAGAACTCAAGTACAATCTAGCTAACATTCTGAAAGATGAAAGAACTGAAAACTTTCACCCTAAGTTTATGTAGAGGACAAGAATGTCTGTTGTCACCACTTCTATTGAAGATTGCCCTGGAGGTTCTAGCCAGGATAATAAGGCAAGGAAAAAAATACATGACATCCATATTTCAAAGGAGGAAATGAAACTATCTCTATTTAGAGATGAAGTGGACTGGTACACAGAAAATTCTAAGGCATCCACAAAAATACAATTGGAAATAATACATGAGTTCAGTAAGTCTGTACAGTACAGGTTAGTATACAAAATTCAGTTATTTACCTATACATTAGCAATGAGCAATGCAAACATGAGATTGTGAAAATAATCCATTTATATTAGCATCAAAAATAATAAAAATCAAAAATAATAATTAGAAATCAATTTAATAAAAAAATGTAAAATGTGTATACAAAACACTGTTGAATGAAGAAAAAGAAAATGAAAGTCAATAAACAATATTCCATGCTTATGAGTCAGAATATTTCATGTTGTGAAAATAGCCATTCTCTACAAACTGATCTACAAATTTACTGTAATCCCTATTAATTCTTATTACAATCCCAGCTGCACTTTTTGCAGAAATTGACACATTGATGTTAAAACAGAAAAAAACCATTTTTGCCAAAACAATCTTAAAAGAGACAAAATTGGACAACTTATACTTCACAATTTATAAACTTACTACAAAGCTATAGTAATCAAAATACAAAAAATGTAAATTACTCTTAACAACAAAAAAAAAACAGAAAAATTTGAAAATGGGCAAAAGATTGAGTAGGAATTTCTCCAAAGGAGTTTTGCAAATTGTGAAGTGCATGAGTGCATATAAAGATGTTCAACATCAATAGTCATTAGGGAAATATAAATCAAAACCACAATGAAATACTACTTCACACCCAATAGGATGGCTATAATAAAAAGAGAGAAAACAGCAAGTGTTTGTATGGACGTGGAGAAGTTGGAACTCTCATACATTCTGATAAGATTGCAAAATTTTGTAGCCACTCTTGAAAACAGTTTGATACTTCCTCAAAATATTAAACATTAAGTTACCATATGATCCAACCATTTACTCTTAGGGTATATAAAAGAGAATTAGAAATATATTCTTGTGAAGAAACTTTTAAATGAATGTTTATGGTAGCATTATGCATAACAACCAAAAAGTGAAAACCACTCAAATGTTCATAAGCTGATGAATGGATAAACAGTATGCACTATATTCATACGTGAAATATTTTCCAAGCATATTAAGTAAATAGCTATAATTCATTGACTTAAAGTAAAGGATATTACTCCTAATATTTTGTGTGGGCCTTATTTAATTCATTGCAAGATCTTAAAAGTAGAATTGAGTATTTCTGAAGAAGAAAAAAATTGTGGGAGATGGAAAAAATGGGAATTATTGCTAATGGTTATGATGTTTCTTTCTTGGGTGATAAAAATTCTCTAAAATTGATTGTGATGATAGTTGCACAACCCTGAGAACATACTGAAAACCATTGGGTTGTACAATTTAAATAGTTGAATTGCATAATATGTGAATTATATCTTAATAAAAGCTGATAAAAAGAAAAGAAAGATTGTGCCTGTGGAAAAGAGCATCAACTTCTGCCTAAGAGTTTCCCAGCTGCTTTTCCTCAAGGTCTGCCATGTCGATTTGGACTAGCAGAGCCAACCCTCACAATAGTGTAAGCCAATTCTCTTCAATAGATCTTTTAATATACATCCTATTAATATCTGTTTCTCTGGTGTATGCTGAATGACACACTGGTGTTACCGGATTCCTTGTTTTATTTTTCATCTCCTTTCTGATTAGAGAACTCCCTTTAGCTATTCTGTTAGAGTAGGTCTGCTGGCAACAAATTCTCTTAGTTTTCTTACATCTGAGAATGTGCGTTCCCTTTCATTACTGAAGATATCTTTTCTAGGAGTAACATTATGAGTTGACAGTTATTTTTTTGAAGCCCTAGAAAATATTATGCCATTTTCCACTGGTATCTAATGGTTTCTGATGAAAAATTTAGTAGTATCTGGACTATTTTTCCTGTGTATATAAGACTGTGTTTCCCTATTCTTCCATTTGAATTTTCTTCCTTGTCTTTAGTTTTCAAAAGTTTAATTTTAATAGATGTTGCTATGGATTTATTTGGATTTATCCTGCTAGGGATTCACTCAACTTCTATTTTTTCTAATAGCAGCTTTGTTGAGATATAATTCACACAGCATAACATTTGTCCTTTAAAAGTGGTTTTTAGCATAGTCACATATATGTACAATCATCACTGCTACCTAATTTCAGAACATTTATAAACACCACAGAAAGAAGCCCTGAGCTCTTGAGTAGGACTCCTATTTTGACATATCCCTTCCCCCCGGCAACCACTGATCTATTTTTTTAAATGGATTTGCATATCTGGCCATTTCCAATACTATGTGGCCTTTTGTGACTGGCTTTTTACCTACTATAAAGTTTTCAAGATTCACTCATGTTGTAGCTCTATCAATATTTTACTCATCAACTGATTGTAGGTATTCATCCTATCTACAAATTTATCTTCACAATAACACCTAGATTAGTGTTTGAATAACCGGGGACTATAGGCTGGTCAAGGTGACACGTAAAATTGACCACCACAGATCATAATTTGTCACTTTGACAAGAATACATCTTAAAATTATACTTAATCTTTAAATAAAGGCAATAACAAAGTCATAGTTCCATCTAACATGACAAAACTATGTTGTGTACAGCTGAAAATGTACCAACCCCTTTCTCAGAAAAAGATGCAAAGTCCTTGGATGATGTACACTCTCCTCCTTCATGTCCTACAACTTAAATACTGATATATAAGGTTAACTATTACTGAAACATCCTATGTGAGATGGCAATGAGATAAAAGAGGGAAAAAGTATTTGGTATACCTATATATATATACAAATATATTCATAACAAAATAAGCAAAAAACCACTCACAGTTATTGCAGTCCTCATGTCTACAACTAGTCACATGGTTCTAGTTGGTATTTATAGCTACCTTCCTCCATTTACTACTCCACATCTCCTTTGCCCTCAACAACCACCTCTGGGCTATGGTTCTTTGCCTGGTGGACTTATTGAAACCTTAATTCCTGAAGAGTTTGGGTGATTAGAATTTCTGCCTGAATTGAAGTGATACAACTTTTCATTAGTTTTAGTCACAGGACATAGTAATCCTAAGAGATTCCCTGAGGGATCTCCTATATTCCAGACAGACCCTTCTTGGCCTCTCTTGCACAGTAGCAGCTCAATGTTTCTTAGTAATTGGGGATCAATTGTTCTAGCCAATACAGTAATTCCCTTGAAGCCTGTTGATTCAGAGGCATGAGGAGCCCAAAGTGGCTAGGTGACAGTCATGAATTCCAATTCAGTGAAATCACTGTTGTGTCTCCTGATAAGAATATTTCTCCCTCTGCAACCAAGGCCTCTAGGCCAGCAGGGTATAAGGTCATATGAACAGCAAACAAACATTCTGCTAGTGGATCAGTGAGGGGTAATAGTGAGTGATGCCATTCCCATTTCTACTTCTTAGTTCCTGGACCCATAAATCCTGGCTACAAGAGAAGCAGCATAATATATATTGGATGATGATGTAGAGTGTATATAGTCTCCCAGAAGATGTTGCCCCAGACCTACAAAGTGTTGCTACCCAGATGGTAGCATAACTGAGTTGTCAAAATGACATTCCAGAATTTGATCAAGCCAGCTGCTTCAGGCTGATGGGGAAATATGGCAATGCCAGTGAATTCAATGGCACAGGGCCTATTGCTACACACTATTTGCATCAAGGATGCTGTGTGGAATACCATTACAATGGATAAGGGACCTCATAGGTCTGCACATGGTAGTTATGGCAAGAGCATTGCTTGCAGGGAAAGCAAACAGTTACCAGAGTAACTGTTTATCCCAGGGGAACAAAGTGTTACTCTTTACAATGTATTAAACCTGCCACTAGGTAGTTGGATAACTAACTCAGGGAATGAAGCCATGTCATGAATGCAGTATTAGTCTCTGCTGCTGGCAGATTGGGCTCTCAGCAGTAACTATAGCTAGCTTGAACATCTGGGAATTATAACCCCAGTTCTTTGCCTGGTAAAGTTATTGAAACTCCATGAAGTCCATGTTGCTAGACTCATGAATAATTTCCATTCTTGCCATCATGACCATTTTGTTCACGAGTGCATTGGACAATTACAGGAATGGCTAAGAAAAGCAGCTTACTGATATACACAAAGTGGTTCATTCTATTTATTTGACAGTTAAACTCTTCCTCCTAGGGTAGGCTTAAAAATGTGAATGTACAATCAGAATTGGGTAAGATACAGAGAACACATCCTCTTCAGTAAGGCGATGTCAAAATCAATGGATGTTTCCAGCTCACATTGATGCTGATGTCACTTTTTGGCTAACATTTGCAAGGTACCCAAAGATCTTAATGTTCTTTGACCCTTCAGAGACATCCATCCACCTCCTTGTTAACATTTTTCTATTATGTTCCTTTCAAGTTTCTGACCATCCAGCCAAACCATTTGCCACAGTCTAAGATTTAATTTAGAATTATACCTCTGTTTATAATTCTAAATTGATAAAAATAATAAATAATATAATAAAATAAATTTTTATCTTAAAAAAATATTTTAAATATTTTATTTAAGAAATAATAATAAATAATAAAATAAAATTTTCCAGTCAAAATGAAAAACCAGGTACACGTAGCAAAGTTTGGCCTATGGGAAAATTTGCCTTCCCTACTGTCATTCAGAGATGTCTCAGGAAAGGGCTCTAGTGCTACAGTTGTCCACTTTCAGGCAGTGCCTGCATATTGTGCAGAGCCATCTGTAAACCAGGTCAAAATTTTTCTTCCTCAGTCAACTGCTCGAAAGGAAAGACCCATGAAACTATAAGTGTTGTCTGGAAGAAAGAAGGTAATGTAGCATTTGGGCCACTTTCATGTGTAACTTACTTCTGCCTTTAGGGCCTACTTGAATCTGATCTTGTATATAGTACTTTAAATTCATAATAGAGTGCAGCTGCAGAAACCCAGTTTTATGATGTGGAAGGGCAGACAATAGCCTGCTCAAAAGAATAGCAGATTAGTGTGTATTCGAGGGTAAAGAGAGGGTGAGAGCAGGAGGGAAAGGTGTATGGCTATAAAAGGGTACCTTAGGGATCTTTGTGGCAATGGATTGTTCTGTATCTTCACTGTATCAGTGTCAATATTCTAGTTGTGATACTATAATATAGTGTATTAGTTTATTCTCACACTGCTAATAATGACATATTGGACATGTTGGGTAATTTATAAGGGAAAGAGGTTTAATTGAGTCACAGTTCTGCAGGGATAAGGAAGCCTCAGGAAACTTACAATCATGGTGGAAGGGGAAGCAAACATGTTTCTCTTCACATGGTGACAGCACGAAGTGCTAAATGAATGGGGGCAAAAGCCCCTTATAAGACCATCAGATCTTGTGAGAACTCACTCTCTATCACAAGAACAGCAACATAGAGATAACTGCCCCCATGATTCCATTACCTTTCACCAGATTCCTCCCATGACATGTGGGGATTATGTGAACTATGGTGGGACACAGACAAACCATATCATATACTTTTGCAAGATGTTATCATTGGGGGAAACTGGTTAAAGGATACACAGGATCTCCCTGTTAAATCTTTTACAACTATATGTGAGTCTATCACAATCTCAAAGCAAATGTTTAATTAAAACATGAATAGCATTAAAAACTCATTTTGTATTTGAAGAAGGAACAATGCGTTGTGGAATGAATTCACGTAATCACTAGGTGTGCCATTTACTCCTGACTCTGTGTTTTAAGCATCCCATTACTGTAAAGGTATCAGACACAGATAATGAATGAAATCAATCATAATTAATTCCTTCAGTGTTTCTATACTCATAGTATATATTTCCTGAGGAGTTTCAGCCCAATTTGACATTAATGAAGATGGAAAACAGTAAAAAAGATTTTGAATTTATAGGGTAATGTTACACATTAGAAGGTTTTTCTTTGCCATCAAGAGGTACTTGTGGCTTTATAAAGCAAAAATGGGAAACTCCAGTAGTTCATCAGGATCAGTCTATCATCATGATGAATTTCACATGAATTGAAAAAGGCATATAAAATAATAATATTGTACTATCTTGGTTTTTCTAAGCTTAGGCTGTGGCTAGATTATTTTTTTGTGACGGCATAATAATGGTACTGATGTGTTTAATTTTAAACTGAGGTATCAGTTGAATAGAGTGAAATGAACAACTCTGAAGTGTGTAGAGGATCATTTTTGACAAATGTTCACTCTCATACAACTCGCAGCTCTACAGCACACACTTACATCACTCCAGACAGCCTCCTCATGCCTTCCCTTAAAACACAGCCATCTATCTCTTATTTCTTTCACCATGCCACTATTTCCTTTATGGAGTGTTCATTCAAGTGTATGAAGTGTTATTTTTAAAAATCAGGTTAGCTGTGTTTTAGTTATCAAGTTGTAGAAGTTTAATATACGTTATGGATGTAAGTTATCATATTTGTCAGGTATAAGTACTGGTGTCAGAAATAAGTAGTTATGCCTACATGTAAATAAAACCATACAGCTTGTACTCTTTTGCGTCTGGCTTTTTTTTTTTTTTTCATCAGCATCATGCTTTCAAGATTCACCCACTGGTCATTTAGTTTATAGCTTAATGGTATTTTATCATAAAAATATAATGATTTAATCTATTCTGCTGATAAGCATTTGAACAATTTCTATTTTGAAGCTATTATAAATAAAGCTGCCACTAATATTCTTGTACAAATATTTTTATGGATACGTGACAACCATTTTCTTTTTTTGAGTAAGTATCTAAAATATAAATCTACACATCCAAGAAGCTCATCAAGCTCCAAGCAGGATAAATGTAAGAGATCTCAGAGACATTGTAGTCAGAAAGTAAAATGAGAAAGACAAGAGAAACTTTAGAAAGCAGAAGAGACATGTCGCATCACATACCAAGAGGTCCCAGAAAGATTAAACTATGACTTCTCATCAAGAATAACAAAGGTTAGAAGGTAGTAGGACAACATGTTCAAAGAGCAGACAGAAAAATGAAACAATAAAATATCTTCTACCTTGCAAGCCATCTTTTAAAAATACTATTGTAGAATAATATCCACAGAGAAGCTAAAACTGAGAGAATTAATTGATAGCAGACCCAACTAACAAGATATACTAGGTAGATCACACTGAAAGCAAGTGACACTAGCTTTCTTTTTTAACCAAAAGAGCACCAGCAAAGATACGTGGGTATTTTATAATGACAGGTTAACTACATATTTATTCTATTTTATCCTCATAGCTGATTAACTGATTCAAAAGCAATCAAACTGTACACACACACACACACACACACACACAATGCTGTGATTGCTAATATTGAGTGTCAACTCGACTGGATTGAAGGATGCTAAGTATTGTTCCTGGGTGTGTCTGTGAGGGTGTTGCCAAAAAAGATTAACATTTGAGTCGGTGGATTGGGAGAGGCAGACTCACTCTCTATGTGGGTGGGCACCGTCTAATCAGCTGCCAGTGTGGCTAGAATAACGCAGGCAGAAGGAGTTGGAAAGAGCAGATTTCTGAGTCTTCTGGCCTTTATTTTTCTTCCATGATGAATGCTTCCTGCCCTTGAACATCAGACTCCAAGTTCTTCAGCTTTTGAACTCTTCGGCAAATACCAGTGGTTGCCAGGGCTCTCAGGCTTTTGGCCACAGACTGAACTGTCAGCTTCCATATTTTTGAGGTTTTGGTACCTATGGGATGGCTTCTTTAGCCACTTTCTAAGCATTACGTTCATTCATTACATCATAAGCTACATATTTCCAAGTAACATGGCTACCTTAGCTAGTTGAGAAATTGCCCTTATGCTTTATTAGTTTTCAAATTCTGAGTATGTTACAATGTTAAAGTTAGAAAATGTGTTAAAAGACAATTTTTTATTCTCATAAATTATTAAAATTGTAGTTACTAGACTTTATCTAAATATTACAATAGCCAATCCAGGGCAAACATTTAAAGAGACTTTTTGAAGTTAGAAATAAAAATAAAACCCAATTTTTGTTATGAAATCTAAGAAGACATCTATAGTTGTAAGATGTATAAATTACTTTCCCTACAAATTAAAAAAGAACAATGATCTCCATTAAGATATGCCCTCAATTGTAGGATGCATTAAAATGTGATAAAATGAAGTCTACCTTTTGTTGAGGTTTCTATTTATTTTGCTGCATCTCTTCCAAATCTTGCCAGTTTTCCAAATGAACACTACTTAGGGTTGGGAGTGATGGTTACTATTAGCTTCAAACAAGTCAAATATTAGTCAACTCACAGCAGTTTTCCATTTGCAAAATAAAGGTTATGTTTTAATATTTTTTACAATAGGAAATATCATTTTAATCTACAGATTCTTTAAAATAAAATAGTCTTTTTCATCTACCCATCAATCAATGTAATACTATAAGTATAGGATTTTTAATATGTCACATAGTGATACACTCTGTTGGATATATTCAATTGCTATTGGTGATGAAATTGTTATTTAATTACTGTCAATGCTGCATCAAATATTACTAGTAGGGAATTTTAGAACAATGATAGTTGATAATTTCTTAATCAATTTCATAGTACTGCTCAGCTAAGCAAAATTTTCCCAATTAAAGTAAATAAACCCGAAACAGTATATTTGTAGCATTAAGAATTTTGACCTTTGATCACAGTATTAATAGTCAGATAATGAAACTTTTTCCAGAAGAGCAAAGCTTGTTTAGGACAGAATACTTGTTTTGTATTAGTATTCTCTAGGAATCATTGGAGGACTTTCTGTTTTTCTCCCTCTTACTACCTCCAGGCCTTCATTCCTCTCTCACTTACTCCCATTGTTTTCTTCCTGCTTCTCTATTTTGCTCCCTCCCTTCATTCTTTCCTTTTCTTTTTTTTTTCTCCCTTGCTTAAATAAATAATTTGGTAATGTATCTTGATATATTTTCTTTTGGTTTTACTTAATTATAATTTAAAATTTTCACATTTCCTCAGAATTTAAGGGGAGATTTATTCATTCAACTAAGAAATACGCATTATTGATTAATCTTTACTTCTGTGTTCAAAATAGCTTTTGTTGTTGTTGTGACAGTTGTTGCCAAGATGGGAAGGTAGACTTATCTTTGCCTTTCTGGGCAGTCACTATATAGAAAAGGCTTTGTGAGATTTACATACTACACACATGTCAATGAAAAATACCTACACTGACTTCCTGAGATGTTCAATATTGCTTAAATTACTTAACTAAGCCTCAACATTGTTGCCTTCATTGAAGCTTAGGTGTATCCAATTACCTAGCAAAAAAATACATTTTTTTTTGCTAGGTGATTAGATGAAAGACACGTGTTAATGAACTCAAACCAAACACTGTAGAAGCATAAAAACAAATTATATATTACATACTTGCCCCTCCAGCTCTGAGATCCTGCCCTTCAATGAAGCTTTAGATGCTCATCAGAAAACCCAACCAGGGTTCCCAGGTCTATTTTCATCTATGGAATGTCAGGCTATTTGTCTAAAGACACTACCTCCTCAAACAAACTTGCTTACCTGTAACTTACTCCCTGGTGTAAGGTCACATTTTTCTCTGTCCTTGCCAGCTAGGCATAATGGGTAAAGTTTTGTCTTGTCATCTCTGGCTTTCCTCCCTCCTAAGTGAAAAGAAGATGGCAGAATGTTTGTTTTCTATTGAGATAACCCAAAACCCAGATACCTTGGGTAGCAATGGAAACTTGATGTAAACAAAAATATGTTGCAAATTTAAATTATAATGAAAATTAAGAGCTGTTGGGTTTCAGGCATATTAGTGATGATGCTTTAAAGAAATGGGAGAAAACTATTATACAATAAATTTGCAGAATATGTGTCTGGTCTGTTTGTATGTGAACCCAATGCACTTCAACATGGATGTTACAGTTGAAAACATGGAGGAAAGCGTTGATGAAGATGAGTACCACTGGAAGTCAAATCCCCAGTGCCCAGTCTTAGCATCATTGCTGACTCTCTAGAGGAGAGTTTAGTGCCAAACACCACTTCTATAACAAGGGAAATTTCTAATTGTATCTTTTTTTTTTTTTTGTGGACAGTGATTTGTTTAAAGAGAGAGAGAAACAGCTAACTCACACTGAGTGAGAAAATCCAAAAAGATGGAATCCAGGTGAGGAAAGCAGCTTCCACCAGAGTGTTAAGGAATAGAGAGAGAGAGATGTAGTTTAGGAGAAGACAGGCTTCCACGAAGGGAGTGTTCATGGAAGGGGATTTAATTGTCTCTCTTATCATTAAAATGAGATTGAATTATATTTATCGATAGTTAACATTTTCATGCATATGTGGATTCCCATAATTTATAAATTCACTGTTATATTGATTGGTTTGGAACTCTACTTTGCTGACCATGGAGAGCAGAGAAAGTAGATGATCTGTCAATGAATTAGTAAATGTAATAAGAAGGGTAATACAGCCTCTGAACCCAAGTAGGAGTAATGTAAAAATTGGACATTTTGTGGATTACACCCTCACTTGATTTCTAGATGTAAGAAGAAACAAGCATTTTATGGCAATTCTAACATAGTCAGTTACTAGTTATGAAGCTTTGTGAAATGTGTATTTATGGGTTCAATTTTTGTTAATTTATTTTTAATTTTAACTTCTTTTTAGAGACTAAATCTTATTCTATCACTCAGGCTGGAGTGCACTGACATGATCATAGTTGACTGTCGCCTTGAACTCCTGGGTGCATGTGATTCTCCTGCCTCAGCCTCCCAAATGTCTTAATGAATATAATGAGAAGGTTGTAATCTTTGGTTTTTAAATAAAATTCTAATAACACTATGTGGGAATATATCTGTGAAAATAATTTATAATATCTAAAGTGTTAATCCTGTATAGTATTTATACAGTAATAAAAATAATAATAACCTTAATAATAATTGAGAGAGATTACAATTAAAATCTTTTGAGGCTTGACACAGTGGCTCATACCTGTAATACCAGCATTTAGGGAGGCTCACATGGGTGGGATCACTTGAGCCCAGGACTTTGAGGCCAGCCTGGGCAACCTGGCAAAACCCCATCTCTAGGAAAAAAAAATATATATATATATATATACAAAAATTAACTGGGCATGGTGGCACATTCCTGTGGTCCCTACATGGGAAGCTGAGGAGGGAGGATCCTTTTAGCCCCAGGAGGCAGAGGCTGCAGTGAGCTAAGACTGTGTTAGTGCACTCCAGCCTGGATGACAGAGTGAGATCCCATCTCAAAAACAAAAATTTGGATACACTACTATGTTGAAGACATTATCAATAATACGGACTTGGGACATGAATTGATATCATTTTAATTAAAAGTAAAAAATTTATTCAATAACTGTTAAAAATACTTGTCTCAATATTTGCTTTTTAGGAATGAACATAAGGCTATAAATTGACAAAATCTAGTATTGTATTTGATAAGGAGTGGAGTATGCTGTCCCCTTAATGTATGGCCTCAGTGGTAGAATGCAATGAGGGCTTGTGCTGGTCCAGGATCTCCCTTCTGCCCTGCAGGGGATCTTCTTGGGGCAGAAGAGGCCATTGATGAGGAAGATTTGGGGCTGGGTCCAATAGAGTTTCCCCCTACCAGGACACAAAACAATTTCAGAGCCAACGGATTGAGGATGTCAGTTTCACTACACTGTATCTTAGATATCCTAGATTTCCTTCCAAAAATGTCTGAGATGTGATCAACCCACATGCTAAGGTGCATGTTAAAAACCTAATTCAAACATTATCAGCTGGTTAACATTATTTTCCAAATATTACATTGTTTTCTGATGCATATCCAGTGAAACAATTGTAAGATGCAAAGGAGAGCAAAGTTACACAGGCTTGTATCATCACCACGGCTCTCCCCAGTTACTAGCTATTTTTTCCTAAGATGTAAGCAAGAGAGTTAAAAGGAAGACTGAGCAAGATCATAGAGGAGTAACAGATGGTATAACTATAAGTGAAATGCCACTCCAGATACAATAGCAATGTGCAGCTGGAAGGCAAAGGACTTGAGCCATGGGATTCTGTTCTCCACATAAGATTTCAGAATGATTACAGACTTGGGGTGCCTCATGCACTATCATGGGCTGGCGTTGTAAGTTGGTAAGATGATTTGCTTTCTCACATTTTTATTACTGCTTCTTTGTGCCTTCCTGGAAGTTTGCCAAAGAGAGAGAGAGACGAACAGGAAGAACAAAGAAAGAAGACAAAAGAAAGAGAGAAGTAGAAAGAATTCGAGAATGATTTTGTGCGTGTGTGGAAGTATTGGTTTTTCCTGACACAAAGGAGAGTGCTTTGTCATTGTTTTCTTTATAACATTGATGGATTTCTTGTTGAGTGGGTATTGGGCTTTAGTTAAACATGACAGAAGCAGAGATTTATAGATAGCTGTCTCAGAGGCTGTTTGAAAGGCCCCATAATATCTCAGGGCACAGATGTGTTTTCAGTGTTCACTTCTGGTAAATAACCAACAATTTCATACACTCCACCCCTTGGCCCTGATTAGAGCATTTTCCTTGAAAAATGAAGTAGACCCTTGATGAAATCCAAAGCTAGGGCAGAAGAGAAGGTAGGAAGTGGGTTTGGCTTTTGTTGTTGTTGTTTTGTTTTCTGTTTGTTTGTTTGTTTTCTTATTTCAACTTAAACATTCACAGGAAGGACTGTGATATACATGTTGCCCTATGTTTTGTATTCTATAGAAAGACAATATTCTGGATGATGAATTGTGTTATAAGACCATTACTTTCCTACTTATAACTGATAGCTCTAGAGAAATTCTACCTACCTGTGCATGTATATATATATATATATACACACACACACACACACACACACACACACATATATATATATAATGTGTATAATGTTTCTTGGTGAAAGCAAAAAAAGTAAAAGTAAGGAATTAGACACAAACATATCACTGGATGCCTCTCCCTTCCTCTCTGTCTCTTATTCTCTCAGTCTCTTGCATGGATTATACAATCAGTTACAGTTTTTTTTTTAACTCAAAACATATCAAAAGCTTTTATCATGTTATTATAAATCATGTAGTTCCTGTGCCAAAATATACTTAGTCCTCTGATTTCAGATTGCCTGTTTTTTCAGTGCTTCACAATTTTTTATAGTACAGAAATCGGCATTTTTTCCATAAAACCTTTTTTCTGCATTTAGTATTATTCCCTTAGTCAAGATCCTCATAAGTGAACTAAGTTTGTATGAACATTTTCAGGACTTATTATTCATATTGACAAGTGGCTTTTCAAAAATCTTGTATCAATTTATA
This sequence comes from Cheracebus regulus, assembly GCA_963574635.1. Taxonomy (NCBI): domain Eukaryota; kingdom Metazoa; phylum Chordata; class Mammalia; order Primates; family Pitheciidae; genus Cheracebus; species Cheracebus regulus. Next base: position 22,731 of record CAUYQU010013446.1, on the reverse strand, counting down.
TTCCTACAAAAGTCACTTTTCCATACCCTCACCAGCAGAGGATACTTTCAGCTTTTAAAAATATTTTGCTAATTATTTTTAAATGTTTAAAATTAACTATTAAGTCTGAACAAACCCATTTTATTAACTATTTAAAAAATAGTTTGCCTCCTAAATCTTAATAAAATCTTAGCGTTTCTTTTTTATGACAAATTTTATATATCAAAGGTACTGTCACAATATACTCAAATATTTATTTGCCAGATTGCGTTTGCCTATAGGTTTTTATTATTTTTCAAAGGCTTTGTTCATTTGCATCTTTATTAAGATCAAGCAGAAGGAGAAGTCTTGGTAGTATATTTTGAAAATGTAATGAGAGTCTTTGTCATCAAGAAACAGGAAGTGAAAAGAGTTCAACAATAGCCAAATAAATGGTAGGGGCAGACGAGTATCCTCTTTGTTTAGATAAAGAGACAAAACCCAGCAAAAGAGCACTTTCAAACCCAAACTATAAGTTTTAGATCCTGCAGTATGCCTTTGCAGGTTCTTAAGTTTATCAATCTGTCAAGAACAAATAAAGCTAAAATTTTTATGCTGTCATGTAATTGTACTACTTTCCCTTGGTGTCTTTGGTGGAGAAGGGAAATAAAAGTTGTATTTTGCCCATGTAGTACTGATTAGGGGTGAGGAAAAAGGGAGCAAGGGAGACTCTCCAGAGGGGAACAACTACCTTGCTGCCTCCCAAAGTGAGTTTCTTCTCTTCACCTGAGCTTGTCAGGAGGCATCTCATCACCAGCTCAGCTGGCAGGGAAAGGCAGGGACGTGGTGAACCATGCTAAGTAGGAATGCCTTTCCACACTGTGGTCATTCAGATTACAGCACATTTACCATGTCTGGAAACCCGATGGTAGCAGAAACAATAACTAGTGTTCAAAAGAACAGTCTCCCAAAAACCTCAGGGCTGTGTCAGAATTAACTATTTTTCTATTCATTTCTGTCCAGTTTAGATAGTTAAAATAGAAACAGCTAACAAGTTACTTAGATAAGCTACTTTCATAAAGGTGTCCAGAATTAAAGGGAAGAACTGGAACCATTTGGCCCCATAGAATTACATGATGGTTCATTTAACAGCCATCCGTCAAAAACGACTATTATGTACCGTCTATACCATCTACACTGTGCTTGGCTCTAAGGATATAAGGACAAAGAAACGTCTGGTTTTGACTTTTCATTTTTCATTAGCAGTCATAACAGTCATAGGATGATAAAAATGGTTTTAAAAACGAATCTCTTTTTGAATCCTCTCTCTTCTTAACGCCCAGATTCTTATTTTTCTATTAGATGTAAATATTTAGTAGAAAAATAATTTGAAGTTCACAAAAACCCTCTGGAAGCGTCTCATAAAAGTGAATGATATTGTTTGGCTCTGTGTCCCCACCCAGATATCATCTTGAATTGCAGCTCCCATAATTCCCAGATGTTGTGGGAGGGACCCGGTAGGAGATAATTGAACCATTGAGGCAGTTTCCCCCATACTGTTCTCATGGTAGTGAATAAGTCTTACAGGATCTGATGGTTATATAAAGGGTTTCCACTTTCGCTTCTCTCTCATTCTTTCTTGCTGCTGCCATGTAAAAAGTGCCTTTTGCCTTCCCTCATGATTATGAGGCCTCCCAGCCATGTAGAACTGTGAGTCCATTAAACCTCTTTATCTTCCCAGTTGGGTATATCTTTAACAGTAGCATGAAAACAGACTATATTGCAGTGAATTTTCAGCATGTGTACTTTAAAAGAAATGGTTAATATGTACCAAATTTTCATTAACATGACCAATGCCCACCAAAGTCACTCACCTACTTTGTAGATTATCTTCCGTTTCCTGGGTCTCAGTATCTCTAAGTCTAAACCACTGAAATATGCATGGATGGCCAAAATGTTCTGACCTAGCCTGAAAAGCTAGGACACCAGATAGCAGGTACTGTAGATTTATATTCAACACGTTCTGGACTTCTAGCCTGATTGACACTGGCTTTCTGAGTGCTTCTGGACAGCAATATGTTGTCGATAGGATTTACATCAAGTGTTATTTATTTTCTATTAAGTAACAATAGTATAAATAGACTAAACTCTTGGTTGGGAATTTGAAAAAGAAAAGGAAATTTCAGATTGGCATAGAAGAGAGAAAGAAGAAAGTCTTTGAGGATTGATTATTTGGATACCTAGTTTAGCACAATGCTCGTTTTATTACAAATCTATGAACTCCTAAATACTAATACAGTTTAGCTCAGTGATTAAGATGAAGGACTTTAGAACATGGCAGGAATTTGTTTGAATTGTGGCACTCACTGGGAACTTGTTTTGCAATCTTCAGTAAGCTGGTTGGCCTCCCAAAACCTTTGTTTCTCCTAAGGAAAATAGGAATAATAATGCCTACCTCATAGGGTTACATTGAGGATTAATAATAAAAACATTTTTTAAAATGCCAGATTCAACAGTCCTTTGCTTATTTTCTGTAATTATTTTAAAGATATTAAATAGTGGCTGACCTTAGCTTTAAGCAGGCCTGGGCCATTTGTGAATTGCTGGTTGTCTTTTAGCTGTAACAAACTCTATCTGCTTTTGAAGATCCAGGGTCTTCCAAAACCAAGAGATAGAATAAATATTCTAGGGAAGAGGTGGTCATTTCTTGACCTCAAACTCCTTGACTTGAACACTGATCTCTCCCTCTGGCATAAGGACCCAGGACATCTTCTCATCTTGCTCACCTCCTGGATCCAGATCTCAAGTCCACTGGAACTCTAATTTCAGCCAACTGGCCCCATTCCCAGATGCAGCCTGGCATACTTTGCCCTTCTGCTCCTCAGGCATAACCTGCATTCTGAGCAAAAATTAGTTGATGTTACTTCAATTTTGACTTTCTTCTTAGCAAGTGTCTTCTTCATGAGTCTGATGTTTCATGAGAAGTTACTTAGATAAGCTAGGTGGGTAGATCCCCAGATTTTTGTTTCCAAGGTTTAAGAAAGAATATACATGATTGCTCAATGGATAATAAGTTGCATTGGGACTACTGATTTTAACAGTAGGCTTTTGAAGACATTGTGGCTAAACAAACTCTAAACCGTGAGACAAAAGACCTATTTAATGTCTACATTCACTGCAGATTTAACACAGAGCAGTGATAGTTAACAGATCTCCATTACATCTAACATCTCCTGCCACCAAAACAGGAATTTTATCCAGTAAGATCCCTGGCACATAGTAAATACATACTAAATATTTGTTGAATTAATATACAAATGACAGCAAGAGATGAAAAGATGGTACAATTCAGTATTACTGTTATTCCAAGTTCTTCTCTGGGTCATCATCTTTATCTTTTCATTAGTGAGTGGTTTTATGGCTTCTCCTGTTAAACTTCAATACTGTACAACCCTTCTTGCTCAGAGAAAGCCCTATCAGAGAAAATGTAAAGTTTCGAAAGGAAAGTGTGCCAATTAATGTTATTTTTTTCCTCTTGCTATCTTTACAACTGTATTTTCTTTTGGTATTGACCATAAGGGATTTTATTTTGAATTTCAAAAGTTTTAAACATATATTGGTATATGCCTATATATGTGTAGGTATTTACGGTTTTAAGTAAATAGAATGCTTTCATTTTTCTTTTTGAGTTGTCTAAGAGGACAACCCTATGTGTTTTTACTCACAGTCATGTAACGTGGGGGACAGCAGGAGAGAGGGACCCAGCAACTCAAGGTTCTGATCCTGTGACAGCAAGAACAACATGCCCTCTATGGCCATGCTGGGTATGTTAAGGTAAGTTTGCTTCATTGTGAATAAAGGATCAGATAGAATAGGGTTCATGCCTGAGGAACACAATGGTTGGCCAGGCTGATAGTTCAGAAGAGCTGGGTCTTTGCAAATAATTTGAGAGCATCTCAGGAGTTATTCAGGGTTTCTCTTTTAACAGAGCCCGGCTCTTGAGTACAGCTCCTCATCTGGTTGGCACGTCAGTTTTCATACACTCAAGATGCTTTTCAGCTCACAGAATTGTGTCCTGTCAACGCAAAGCCACTTTTTGATCTTAACTTTTTACCATCAAAATATGATGACTTGTCTAATGTCTAGATGGTAGTACAATGAATGGTAGTATAAGAAAAGAGTCCTTTTCCTTTTGGACGTGTATCATACAGGTGGATTTTTACATTATGGTATCCTTTATCTTTTGCTGTGTAACAAGCCTCCACAAAACCTAGTGGCTTGAAAAAGCATTTTTCTTACAAATATACAACTTGAGCAAGGCTTGGGGTGAAAGCAGTGGTTAATCTGCTCCCCCTAGCATCTGTTGGGCTGTCCCACGAGGGCTTGGAGGGTTCACTTTCAAGGTGAATCACTCACAGGACTGGCACGTGAATGTTGGGGATCAGATAGGGGTTCAACCAGTGCTGTGATTTTTTTCCAAGTGGGCTTCTCCATGGGGGACATGGGATTCCTCACAACATGGCAGCTGTGTTCTAAAAGAGCAAGTCCTAAAAAAGCAAGTCAGAGTGCTTGGCCTTTATGACCCAAACTCAGAAGTTACATAGTGTCACTCAACTAGTGAAGGCAGTAAGAAGTTTAAGAGAAGGGGACATTAGCCAGTACAGTGGCTCAGGCCTGTAATCCCAGCAGTTTGGGAGGCCAAGATGGAGGACCCCTTGGGCCCAAGAGTTCAAAACTAAGCAACTTAGCAAGGCTCTGTCCTTACCAAAAAAAAAAAAAAATTAGTCAGGCATGGTAGTGTGCACCTGTGATCCCAGCTACCTGAGAGACTGAGATGGAAGGATCACTTAAGCTTGAGAAATAAAGCCTACAGTGAGCCATGATGGCATCATTGTACCCCAGCCTGGGAGACAGAGCAAAACCCTGTCTCAAACCAACAACAACAAAAACAGTAAGAAAAGAGGTCACAGATTCTAATTCTCAACTGGGGAGTGACAAGCTTCTAGAAGTACTTGTGGGATAGGAGATACTGCTGTGACCATCTAGGGAAAATACTATGTGTCACAATAACTATTGTGATTTACATTTAGAAGAGCTTATGAAAAAGCATTCCTGGCTTTTGTACTACTGGAATCAGCAACTGAAGCTTGCTGCCTCATACTAAAACATAGAGACATTGATTAGGGTGGTTCAAAACCTTCCCTCTCAGGTATTGTTGGTCTCAAAAAAAAAAAAAAAAAGGGACAAAAGAAAATGATAGGAAGAATGTTTTCTGCAAGTGCTAGATAGAAGTGGCTTTGAAAACATAAACGCTACCTTTCACCTGGCCTCCAGGGTATGTTTACAAGACTGGGCAAGCCTACGTAAGGCCACATGAAAAGTTATCCTTAAGCAATTTCTCCAGTTTAAAAAAAAAAGAGAGAGTTTTGAACATTTGTGACATATGGCCATTCAGTGTTCTCTTGAGAAGATTTTTAATTTTCTCTTGTCAAACAATTACATTTGAGTAGTTCAGCTCGGAATGAAATATGCAGAATTTAAAGAGGGTTTTGCATCATTCATACTGTCTCCGTGTTATTAATGTCAGGAAATGAGGCCTGCATTAGTCTGTATCAGTCAGAGCTCTTAATTGCTAGCAATAGATACCATCAGTGGCTGCTTTAAACATTGGAGGGATTCCTTGACAGAATGTTGAGTAATTCACAGAATTTCTGAGAAGGCTGTGGAATCCAGCTTAGGAAACAGAAAAAGAGAGGCTGTACAACAGTGAGGAGCGCAGCTTCTGTCACCCTTGAAACTAGGGTGGTAAGGACGCTGATGCTGTCTCCACTGAGTGGAGGAGGCCATTGCAACCACACACTGCAGTCGGTTACCAGCCTCATTGCAAATGTTGGTCCTAGAAAACTGGATTTTGCCATCACCATAATCACTACCACCACAGTAGGTTCTCCCCAGTCCCTGGATTACCAGCTCTGGGTCCAGAGTATTGGGTAGATCCATTTCATTTGTGAAGTCTAGGCTCTGGGAGAAAAGCTGGTAAAGAAAGTGTCTAGCCTTTTCAGGTTCTTTTAGAGAGAAGCATGCTCTCTTTTATGCAGATCTTGCAATGAGGATTTCCTAAATAAAGAAAGGATAGCAATACCCTTGGCAGAAAAAATATGTATATATAGCTGTATTAGGATTCTCTAGAGGGACAGAATTAATAGGATATATGTATATATGAAAGGGAGTTTATTAAGCAGGGTTGACTCACGTGATCACAAGATAAAATCCCCATGACAGGCTGTCTGTAAGTTGAGGAGCAAGGAAGCCGGTGGTAGGTCAGTTCACTCCCCAAACCCCAAAAGCAGAGAAGTTGACAATGCAGTCTTCAATCTGTCGCCAAAGGCCTAAATCCCCTGGCAAACGAGTGATGTATGTCCAAGAATCAAAAAGCTGAAGAATTTGGAGTCTGATATTTGAGGACATGAAGCATCCAGCATAGGAGAAAGATGAATCCCAGAAGACTCAGCAAGTCAAGACCTTCCACTTTCTTCTGTCTGCTTTATTCTAGCTATGCTGGCAGCTGGTTAGATGGTGCCCACCCAGATTGACGGTGGGTCTGCCTCCCTCAGTCCACTGACTCAAATGTTAATGTCCTGTGACAACATCATCACAGCCATACCCAGATACAATACTTTGCATTCTTGAGTCCAATCAAGTTGACATTCAATATTAACCATCACACTAGCTATTCATTAGATTTTTTTTTTTTTTAAGACAGAGTCTCACTCTGCCACCCAGGGGCTGGAGTGCAGTCGTGTAGTCTCAGCTTACTGCAACCTTCGCCTCCCAGGTTCAAGCAATTCCCCTGCCTCAGCCTCCCAAGTAGTTGGGATTACAGGCACCCGCCTACACACCTGGCTAATTTTTGTATTTTTAGTAGAGATGGGATTTCACCATCTTGGCCAGGCTGGTCTTGAACTCCTGACCTCCTGATCCACCAGCCTCAGCCTCCCCAAGTGCTGGGATTACAGGCATGAGTAGAATTTTTTTTTTTTTTTTTGAGCTACTGTGTGTAATTCAAGAAAACAACATCAGTCAGAATGGGCTAGTTAATGCCATAGTAATTAGCACTCCCAAATCTTAGCATTTTAAACAAACAAAAAAAGGTTTATTAATCACTCATTATACAAATCCATTTAAGGTTGGCCATGTACATATGTCATATCATTTTCACTCCTGAATGGAGGCTGGTGTAGCCTGTAGCATTTGAACAGTGTAGGTTGGAATGGCAAAACAAAAGACAGTGTGGTAAGTTGGATGCTGTCCTTTAAAGGCTTCCACAAGTGTCACTTTTCCTCCCATTTTATGTGAGGAAATGAAACAGTGCCAATGGTTGTCATCAATTTCAAAAAGACAGAAAAATACAACCCTATTGTAGAAAGGATGGGGCCTGGAATGGAGGAAAACAGCCCTAGGGACTACCCTGTCTGCCTTTCTGGTCACCAAAATTTAGCCACACGGTAGGCAATCTATTCCTTCCCTTCTCAAGAAAGACAACCCAAAACCCTATCCACGTTCCAGGATCTCTTGTTGGCTTGTCACAGCCTTTTCGTGGGGGTGGAGGGTGACCCGTGGTAGATTAATAAACTGAAATATGATTCCTCTCCATCTGGACATGAACTAAAAAGACAACATATCTTTCCCTGGTACCAATATCCAATGTCATAAAAGGACAGTACAACCAAAATAACTTAGAAAAGGGAAAAGGTGATGACACGTTATTCTTTGAGTGCCTCTGTTGGGTGCTAATATCACTCCTTGATGCTGTTGCTGTTTTCTGTGGTGCTCTGTGGACCCTGGCTTCCCCCTCTGGGATTCCTTTTCTTATCTTTATTCTCTTTGACCACATTTGCAATAACCGTTGAGGTTCATGCTCTCCCTGGGGGATGGGCAGCCTTTTTAGCCCACTTGTGACCCGTAAATGCCCAAAGTTCAAGCTTCTTTTTAGGGATCAAATATTTACAATCTCATATCTTTTTAAAAATTAAACATTTGATTTTGAAATAGTTGTAGATTCAAACACAATGGCAAAAAAGCAATATGGAGAGATCCCATATACATTTCTCCACCCAGTTTTCCCTGATGGTAACACATTAGCCCTCTAATAGAATACTATCCTATAATACAATACAATAATGAAGAATTTGACATTTGTGTAATCATTAATTTAAATTTCACCAGTTTTACATGTACTCCTGTGTAGGTGCCTGTGTGTTTGCGTGTGTGTTTTATATTCAGTTTTTTGTTTGTTGTTTTTTTTTTTTTTTTGGTGACAGATTCTCCGTCACCCAGGCTGGAGTGCAGTGGCATGATCTTGGCTCACTGCAACCTCCGCCTCAAGGGTTCAAGCAATTCTCCTGTCTCAGCCTCCCGAGTAGCTGGGACTGCAGGTGCATGCTGCCACACCTGGCTTATTTATTTATTTATTTGTATTTTAGTAGAGATGGGGTTTCACTTGGTGCCCAGGCTGGTCTCAAACTCTTGAGCTCAGAGAGTCCACCCACCTCGGCCTCCCAAAGTGCTAGGATTACAGGCGTGAGCAACCAGGCCCGGCCTTATTCAGTTCTATGTGATTTTATCATGTGAATATTTCTATATAACACCACCACAGTCAAGATTGGGAAAGGTTTCAGCATTTCCCGGATCCTTCATGCTGCCATTTTGTAACTGCAACCTTAGTCCCTAACCTCTGAGAACTTCTAATCTGTGTCCCGTTTGTATAATTTTATCATTCTTAGAATATTATGTAAAGTTATACAGTATGCAACCCTTTGGGATTGACATTTTTCACTTACCGTAATTGTCTTGGGATTCATCCAAGTTGCTGCATGCAACAGTTATGTGTTCTTTTTTATTGCTAAGTTGTATTCTATAGTCTGGATGAACTATAGGTTTTTAATCATTTGCCTATTGAAAAACAGGTTATTTTCAGTTAGAGATTATGATAAACATAGCAGTTGTGAACATTCATATTTTTATATGAAGCTACATAATCATTACTTAGGATAAATACCCAAGATGCAATTGCTGGGTCATATGCCAGTTAAATATTTAGTCTTTGAAAGAAACTACTAGCCGGGCACGATGGCTAACACCTATAATCCCAGCACTTTGGGAGGCCAAGGCAGGCAGATCACGAGATCAGGAGTTCAACACCAGCCTGGCCAACATAGTGAAAACCTGTCTCTACTAAAACTACAAAAAATTAGCTAGGCGTTGTGGTGGGTGCTGATAACCCCTGCTACTTGGGAGGCTGAGGCAGGAGAATTGCTTGAACCTGGGAGATGGAGGTTGCAGTGAGCCAAGATCACGCCACTGTATTCCAGCCCGGCGACAGTGAAAGAATCCATCTCAAAAAAAAAAAAAAAAAAAAGAAACTACCAATATTTGGTTATATTACTTTGCATTTCTACCAGCACTGTATGAATAATCCAGTTTCTCTGCATCCTCACCAGCATTTGGTCTTTCACTATTTTTTATTTTAGCCACTCTGTAAGGTGTGTAGTGATATCTTATTGTGGTTTTGATTTGCATTGTCCTACTAATTATGTTAAATACATTTTTATGTGCTTATTTGCCACCTGCATGTCCTCTTCAGTGAAATATCTTTGTCTTTTGCCCACTTTCTAATTTGATTGTTTTAGATTATTCACATCTGAGATTCCTGTATGTATTCTAACTACTTATCTTTTGTAGAATATGTGATTTATAAATATTTTCTCCCAGTCTGTAGCTTGTCTTCTTAACCTTTTACCATGGAGTCTTTCAGGGAGTTAAAGTTTTACATTTTGATGAGGCTCATTTTATCAATGTTTGCTGCTTATGGTTCATATTTTAGTATCAAACCTCAGAACTTAACCTGAAGATTTATTTTTCTCCTATGTTTTATCTTAAAAACATTATGGTTGTATATTTTATTGAAGAATCTCTTAATTCAAAGTAGTAGATCATTGGTTTTTAGTGTAACTCACTCAAAACTCCAGTATTTTTCTTAACTTTTTGCTTCCATTTAGTACTGTACACCAGTAGCTATCTGGATAGTGTTTGACACATAATTCCCATATTTGCAGGTTTCTTGGAATCCCGTTTCGATCCTTCTCTCTGTCTCTTTCTCTCTCTCTCTCTTTTTCCAACAGTTATTTAATAAAAGCTTCCTACTAATCACTGTAGTGAATGCATGCCATGCTAGGTATTTGTCATTTAATATACACAACCAACCTGTGGAAAATAAACTATTTTAATTACTTCTAATTTTTTTAAGGAAGAGAAATGGAGACAGAGATGCTTAAGAACTTGCTTTGAATATAAAACTAGCAAATAGGAAGGCAGGATATGGATTTATAGTGATTTCAGAGCTCCACTCTCCTGTACTGAACTAAAATATACAAAACATATTATAGGTATCCTATTATAGATAGGCGTATTATAATGATACCTATTATTACTATAAGTATTCATCACTATTATTAGTAATACCTATCTATATTATAGTCTACCTTATATATATTATTATATGCCTCATTATATATAGGTATTATTGGTATCATTAATAACATTATTAATAATATCTATTAATATGTATTGTTATCTATTAATAACACCTATCTATATTATAACATACCTTATTATATATAATTATAATATATTATAGACAGGTATTATTATAATACCTATTATTAGATATTTGTAATTTTTATTTACAAATATCACTGAATTGTATAATAGGTATTACTTTAATACCTATCTATAATAAGATAAATTATACAATTCCCCCAATTAAAATATACAATTTGTAAATAAAACATTACAAAATGAAAGGTAAACAGAAAAGGCAGATTATAATGTTATCACGCTAATAGTTTTTCAGATTACTTTTTCTTGCTGTTTACTAAGGTTAATTATAGCCGTTTATTGAGGGATGTTACAGGAAAATTTCTCAGGGAGGCATGTCTATAATACTCCCACTTTTCTTACACAACCCCAGCGTTAGTATAATATATTCTCAGAGCTCTGCAACATAAATTGAAACTGAAGTGCCAGGAAGCATGAAAAATAGCAGAGTGACAATATACTGTGTCAGTGCTTACTATTATGGGCTTTTAATATCTGGATCATTGAACTACTACATGGATGATGTATCAAGCCTGGGAGTGGTGTGGCTCTGCGGGCTGGAAGGCCTTACTGCTTCCCCAGATCTCTCAGTCCACGACATTGACAGGAATAGTTCCAGGAAGACGGCCCACAGGCAATTGGGCCCCACCGATCTTATAGGACAGAGCCCTGATAACTATTAGGCAGGATTTCTGTTGCACCATGTTGAGTTATTCCCAGTATTATATTATAGAAACATTATAAAACCAATTTTTAGGAAATTCTACATTTCTTTAAAAGCAGATCCAACTCAAATGACTATTCTTGTTTAGAGAGGTGACCAGATGTGTAAAACTAGACATTTCCAATTTAGTATGTGTTTTAGAAGCCAGAGGATATCTTAAAGTTTCTTACTTCACTTTTCTCATCTTAAAACTGATCTCACAATTACAACCCAGAGTTTCCCTGCAAATTTAAAATATTCATTCAATTAATAATCTTGAATCTATTCAGTTGACAAAAAGCATAAAAATGATTTTGAAAAATGCAAAGAAAATACTGATTCAAGTAACGCAACCTCAAATTAAAATATGCAAAAGTCCAGAGCCGGTTCTGCTAACTGGGTGTAATGTATGTATTCTCTATGTTTCATGAGTACCATAGAAAACTTGAAATACAGCTTCCTATCCAATTTGCATTCAGTTATGTTGTGGTCCCCTTTTCCAAACCCCATCTTTATATTCTTTAGTGTTCGACCGTCAGTGCTTCGCCGTTGAAGAGATATTGCATCCTTTAGATATCACTATAGACAAGAAGATATAAATGAGAGTTAATAATCGTCAAATGCGCCTATTTCCTTTTCCTATAAATTAGAGCGTGCTTTCCTACTGAATTTTGCAAGAAGGAAAACAGACTCCCTCCTGCTGATGTGAGGCGGCACTGCTAAATCTCCCTCAAGATTCACTTTGGCTTCTTACAGCTGTGTGTTAGTACCTTTTTATATGCAATTTTACTTCATTTAGTCTTTAAGGTTGTGCCTGAGGTTAGTTTAAAAGGTTAGTTAAATGTTAATGGATGTTAATGCTGCAATTAAATTGTTAAATCAATTGAAAACTGTGGCTCCATCTCTATCTACGTTAGTGCCGGCCTGAGCTGCATTGGCGTATAAATTAAAAGCTGTAAATCTAGTGAAGTCTAATTAGAGACCAAATTTCTCATTTATCTTATTTTCACAGGACTGTAAGCACTGATAGATAATCAACGAAGGGCTAAAACTTTTTAACATTAAAAAACTATTTTATCTATTTCAGGATTCAGGTGACTGATTATAATTCAGATCCAATTACTGTAAAAGGTCATATGTGAAATGAAGTTCTTTCAGACACTCTAAGTTTTATTTTATAAGTTTGCATACAGCCCACTACCATCCTCATCCCCAAAAGCAAATATAAATACATTATTCAAGACTGACTTTAATGGTGTCTTAGAGTAACCTTGGTGCTAAACTGTGTGTTTAATAGAGTACTGCATTAACTGGAAGGAGTAAAGATGGATTTTGATGCTTTGTGGGAGATTCTTCAGGAAGCAAAATTAAGCCTTCATGGGTGTCTAAGGTGACAATTGCTCATTGTTGTTTCAAATTGGCTGTTGCCATCTTGCTTTACCCAATGTCTAAGAAAGCATGCATATAAAGCCTTCACATGAAAGGATTTGTCAAGCTTAATCTTCCTCAGTTCACTGCTGTAGAACTACTCTGTTGAAATTACTCTCGAGTGGCTCAAGCTTGGTTTCACTATATTTAATCAAACTACTTTAAAAAACATTCCTTTTTCCTATTCTCCAAGTTATGACACAAAGATATGATCCAACCACAGCTTTTGATATACAAATGCTTACATGAATTAATGCTGACATGAATTTGCACCTTACCAGCAAAATTAAAAATTTTCTTGTGAAACATAGGGAGACTCATAGGCTCTGGTTTGCAAAGCTGTTATTATTGTGTTATAACACAATATATATTATTATTATTATATATATAGTTGTGTTATAACACTTTGGTGTTATTACTTTAAAGATCTTATGAAAGTGATGTTTTCTGTGAATGCTAATTTTTTTTAAATAAAATACTATAATAGGAGAACAAGTTATGAATGGGAATTCAACAAGAAGGCCTCATTCCTGTAATAAAGACATAACCCCTGATTTCTTGGTATTGTGAGTCAAGTTTCAGCATTGATTAAACCACAGAAGAACATCACAAAGTGAATTGCTGAGCAGATTGAATGTTCTGAACTTTTTGCTTTCTTAATTTTGTCATGAATTCAGATCTCCTAAAACTCTTGATCACAGGCTCTGCAGGGAAAATGCCATGTTAGGTTGCTTGTCCCCTGAAGCAAATGAAAAAGATGTTCCATTTTTTTTTTTTCACCCTTGAAGGAGCACTGATTTCCTGACAGTGTGTTTGTTTCTTTTTTTGCAAGCATTCCAAGCCCAAGAACTAACTCACTGTACCCAGCTTAACAAAAATCAGTCTGTATTCATGAATTCTGGGCCTTTCAAGTGGAGTGGGCTGCAAGATCTTAACCAGGGACACTGCACTTGCATTGAAATGGTGCAGATGGTTTTCCACTTAAGTCTCTGGCAGGGAGCATGGAACCTGTCCCTCGCTTTCGGTTTCTTTAGCTGAGTAGCAAAAGCAATAGCAAAAGACACTATTTTGGCTTTATTTTGGGCTATCACTCTCCTTGTAGAAAGACCCTGGGGAATTCTTTGAGTAGAAAAACCGGGATGAGATCACAGAGTTCCCCGGTCACCGATCTTCTGGGAACAAGAGTTTTTATATTCGATTGTTGACAAGCATGATCCACAGTGACTAGACAGACACCTAAGGCTTTCTGCTTTAATGATCTCTGAGAGTGCTCTGAGGCTGAAACTTAAATTCTGCTGTTAAAAATAGGTTCCTTTGAATTACAAATTTCCTTCCCTACACAAATACAAACATCTTTTAAATTCAACAAGCTACTCTCACTCATAGTGTGTCAACATAAAGCTGCCTCAGATCTTGTTCAAGGGCTGGTGGAGGGCATGGGTGAGTGTGATTTTCTTGGAGGGTGGAGCGTTGGGGCCTGAGCAAGGATCACTCCCCCATTGGAGGAGGCAGAACAGGGCCGCGCTTCAAAGCCTCAGCTCAGAAGGCAACAAGCAACTAAACTCAAACCTGTCTCCTCCACTTGTTCTTTGGTGTCGGCAAGTCTCTCAACGTTTCTTAACGGGCATTTTCTCCTCTTTTTCTTATCCATCCATATTCTCATGACTTTATATCTTATTTGACTGCAGGAAACCAGTGAATTTTTTTCTTTCCTTTTTTTTTTCCTTTTTTCAGATTTGATCTGATCAGATTTGATTTGATCTGATCAAATTTGATCTGATCTGATGGTGATCCCCAAACTCCTATATTCAAAAGTTGTATCCATATCTCTACTTAGACACATTCATTCATTTTTTTTCATTCATTGTTGAATATCCACAATATGCCACCCACTGTACCAGGCATTAGAGGCTTTATAGTGAAAAACACAAAATACTTTTCCTTGTAGCACTTACATTCTAGTGGGGGATATAAACAACAAGCAAACAGAAATCTAATGCAATTTCAAAAAGGGATATATTCCAAGAAAAAATTGAAGTGAAACTAGAAAAAGTGATGGAGCATGGTATTTGGGTCAATGTATCAGTAAGCAGAGATCTGAATTAAGCAGGGTGCAGCCCACTATCTAATGAGTATCACAAATGGAACATGTTGAGTAGGGCACTGGTGATTCTTGGTTCCCCAGTTTTCTCCTCCCGCCACACCTAAACCACCTCCTCTCCTGGTTTTCTCATCTCAGTCAATGACAATACCCTTTACATGTCAGGCCTAGAAGTCTAGGAATCTGTGTTTATTCTTCCTTCACCATTACTCAATCCCTTTGCAAAACTGTTTACTGGCATCTGCACTTTAATACAGTCCCTGAGAAGTAAGCTAACATTAAGACATCTCTTAGTGAGGAGTAACTGATGCTCGGTGGAGTTACGTGACTTGCCCAGGGTTATACAACTAGTCAACCACGGACGCAAGGTTCACTTGAAGTCAGACCTTCTAACAACCTTTTATTTATTTATTTATTTATTTATTTATTTTTACCATTCTGACTCTGATGAAGACCAGCAAAGCAGATAAGAAGAACATTTAGTTTCCTACATGGGCATATTTTGTTTTATTGTACTTTGTTTTATTGTACTTCACAGATATTGCATGTTTTACATATTGAAGGTTTGTGGCAACTGTGCATGGAACAAGTCTATTGGCACCAATTTTCCAATATAATATGCTCATTTAAAGTCTCTGTGTCAGATTTTGGTAATTATCATATTTCATTTTTTTCTTTATTATTATATGTTATGGTGATCTGCAGTCTGTGAGTTTTAATGCTACTGTTGTAATTGTTTTGCAGTAGCACAAACTGCACCCATAGAAGACAGCAAACGTAATAAATGTGTGTGTTCTGACTGCTTTAGCAACAGACTGTTTTCCTGTCTTTCTCTCTCTCCTTGGGTCTCTCTATTCCCTCAGACACAACAAGATAAAACTTAGGACAATTAATAACCCTATAATGCCCTCTAATTGTCCAAGTGAAAAGAAGAGTTATAGACCTCTCACTTTAAATAAAACACTAAAAATGATTAAGATTGGTGAAGAAGTCATGTTAAAAGCCAAGATAGGCTGAGAGCTAGGCCTTTCGTACCAGTTAGCCACATTGTGAATGCAAAGGAAAAGGTCCTGAAGAAAATTAAAAGTGCTACTCTGGTGAACGCACAAATGAAAACAAAGTGAAACAGACTCATTCCTGATATGGGGAAAGTTTCAGCAGCATGGATAGAAGATTAAACCAGTCATAACATTCCCTGAAGCCAAAGCCTAACTCAAAGCAAGACTCTAACTCTCTTTAATTTTATGAAGGCTGGAGAGAGGTAGGAAGGCTGTAGAAAAAAGTTTGAAGACAGCAGAGCTTGGTTCATGAGGTTAAAGAAAGAAGAGTTCTCCATGACATAAAAGTGCAAGGTGAAACACCAAGTGCTGATGTAGACACTATAGTGAGTTGTCTAGAAGATCTAACCAAGATAACTAATCTGGGAATGTCATAGCTACAGAAGAGAAGTCAATGCTTGGCTTCAAAGTTTGACGGCTAGGCTGACTCTTATGTGAGGGGTGAATGCACCTAGTGAAACTTTAAGTTGAAACCAATGCTCATCTACCATGCAGTAAATGCTAGGGCCACAAATAATTATGCTAAGACTACTCTGACTGTGCCCCATAAATGGAGAAGCAAGGACTGGGTAACAACAAATCTCTTTATAAAATGGTTTACTGACTATTTTAAGTCCACTGTTAATACCTACTCTTCAGAAAAAAAAAGAGATTATTTTCAAAGTATTCCTGCTCATTGACAATGTACCTGGTCACCTAAGAGCTTTCATGGAAATGTACATGGAGATTAATGTTGTTGTCATGCCTGCTAATGCAACATTCATTCTATATCCCATGGATCAAGCAGTAATTTCAACTTTCATTCATATTATTTAAAAAATACATCCTGTAAGTCTATAGCTGCCATAGATAGTGATTCCTCTGACAGATCTGGGCAAAGTAAATGGAAAACCTCTGGAAAAAACTTCACCATTGTAGATGCCAATAAGAACTTTTGTAATTTATGAGAGGAAGTCAAAATGTTCACATTAACAGGAATCTGGAAGAAGTTTATCCAACACTCATAGATGACTTTGAAGGGTTAAAGACTTCAGTGGTGGAAGACACTGCAGATGTGGTAGAAATAGCAGGAGAGTGTGAATTAGAAGTAAAGCCTGAAGATGTGACAAATTTGCTGCAATCTCATTCTAAAACTTGAATGCATGAGGAGTTGCTTCTTATGGATGAGCAAAGAAAGTGGTTTTCTGGAGATGGAATCTACTCCTGGTGAAGATGCTGTGGACACTGTTGAAATGACAACCAATGATTTGGAATATTATATAAACTTAGTTGATGGAGCAGTGGCTGGGTTTGAGAGGTTGGCTCTAGTTTTGAAAGAAGTTCTACTGTGGGTAAAATGCTATCAAACAGCTTCACACACTGCAGAGAAATCTTTCATGAATGGAAGAGTCAATTAGTGGGGCAATTTTAATTGTTGTCTTAAGGAATCACCACAGCCATATTAACCTTCAGCAACCACTACCCTGATAATCGATAGCCATCAACATCAAGGGAATGCCTCCTCTAGCAAAAAGATTATAATTTGACAAAGACTCAGATGATCGTTGGTATATTTTAGCAATGAAGTATTTTTGATTAAGGTACGTACTTTTTTTTTTTTTAAGACAAAATGCTATGGTTTCCTTCTCTGTACAATGAGGATAATGATAGTGACTCTGTCAAAGGATTCCTTAAAGATTAAATGAGTTTTGTATGGTGCACTTAGAATGGCATGAAATTAGTGCTGGATAAGTGTTTTTAGTTATTATATCATTATTATCATTTCATCTGCCAAGACAGCAGGTATTGAAGCTTATTTATCTTTATATTTTCTGGTGTGACCAGAAAAAGAAATACCATGATTATAGTAGGTGTTCAACGAAGGCAAGGTGGAATGGAATCTGATGCAGCCTTTGTGAATGGACATGTCCTTTTTGTCTCTGAGGAGGAAAATATGGATCAATAGAACCAATGGCTGAGGCCATGGACAATTACTGTGCAGAGAATGTGAGGAAGAATACACACTGAAGGAGGAGTCATGCGGAAAGGAGAATAAGGATAAAGTTACCAGGAGCAAAAGTGCTGAGAATGAGTTGCATTAAATAATGCAGTTGTTATTGGTGCCTGATGAATAAATGAACAACACTAATGTAACTTCATGCATACTCATAGAAACATTCCCCTACAGGATAAATTGCTAGATAACATCATGCGATATATTGATGTGCAATGTTCAACATCAGACAAAGTCTCCCAAATTGTAAGTCTAAGTAAAGTCTTCACATGGAAGTATGACTTGATTTTATTTAATCATTTGGTTATTTTCATTTAACCTGGGTGATTAAATAACTCATATTGGAAGTACTGGTGTAAGCAATGCTGGTGTGTTGCAGAAACACTACATAGTAGCCGCATACTTCCAGAAGTAAACATATAATTAAATATCTCGTCATCTACTAGTGATCATTTTTCTATTGTGTAATTCAAGCTGTAATGGACAATCCAGAAATGTTCCAGTGGATCTTAGATTTTATTTCTTCTTACTTGTTTTTATTGTCTTCTATCTGTGACCTTTGAACCAGGATAATAGCCTAAAACATAATTGCAATAGACCTTGTAAATTAGAAATACGATGCACGTGTTTCCATTTTTGGAAAAAGAATAAAAGTGTGTTTGAGTGGCTTTTTGTTTTGTTTTTCCTTAAGTTAGAATCTAGGAATCTGTATACCCTCCTCTATTTGTCATCTGTAGTAAGTCATTAGCATGTTCCAAATTCAGAGGAGGAACCTACATTTTCTCAAACCATTTAAGAAAAGGCAGGGTTATTATCTGAAAAATCCAAGCCAGATATGGAAGCAGTGTCAGACTACCCTGAAAGAGGTGATGTGAAGAGCCCCATTACTTTTATGGGTTTGACCTGATCTCTCATAAAACTTTCCTCTGTGATTTCTCAGTACACTATGAATCCTGTAGGCACCCTGAAAGGGAAATGAAACTCTTCCAGCTTGGATTTAAACTTGACCCCAAAGCATATATGTTTACTGGTCTCATAAACCCAATGCAACCATAGCATTCATGACTCAAAACCAGGGCAGTGACAAAGGGTGATTTGTCACCGGTGATGACATCATTGTGGTCACCAATAGCATCATGGCCTGTCTTAGCCTCTCCTTTGCAGGGGAGCACACTATCCACGCCAGGGAATAGGTAGACACATGGCCCCTGTTAGCAGTTCACCAAGGTCCTATGAGAGGCAACAGGTAAAATGATTTGGCCTTCTTGGAGCTGCTTCATGAGGCAGTGCCTTGAACAACCAAATAACAGGCAATTAAAAGTCAGGTCATGTTTGTGGGACATCATGTTTCTCATTCAGCAGTTCTAACCCAGGACGTTAGAGAGGTCTATGGGTTGGGTTTTGGATTTTGAATTTATCTATAATACCTAATACCTAACTTCTTTTTTTTTTTCTTTCTCCCCCACTAGTTCTGCAAAAAGTAAGTATAGAAGAAAAA
Organism: Cheracebus regulus; assembly: GCA_963574635.1. Taxonomy (NCBI): domain Eukaryota; kingdom Metazoa; phylum Chordata; class Mammalia; order Primates; family Pitheciidae; genus Cheracebus; species Cheracebus regulus. The sequence continues at coordinate 3,336 of CAUYQU010013446.1, read as the reverse complement.
GGGGTGGGCAGGTCTTGGAGAACTGCAGGAGCTGAAGATAGCTCATCACATTCCAGGGTCTCATCATTAGCTTCTGCCCCCACCACCCCATTACCAGAATACAGGGTTCCCGGGGGAGGACAATGGGTACCAGGCAGGAGACATTTGCCCCAAGAGGCAACGTCACTTCATTTTAAAAGTGAGTCCGTCCACCTTCCCAGCAAGGGTGCCAACTACGGGCTCCCTCAGAGAGGATTTTGAAGTGAGGTGGTTAGCAATTTCCCTTTCTTCCTTCATTCCTGGTGCATACCGTTGCCACCCCCACTCCCACTCCATCTCCTCCTGGCAGCCTGGGCCAAGTTTGTTGCTTGCAGCAGAAAGACTCAAACGTTTTCGTGATCCGACTGTTTTCAAACAGTCTCGGCTCCTGTGAGCCTTACCAGCTGTGACTAATAGCCAAGAGAAGGGAGAAAGAAGCTTCTAGGGCCTGCAGGCTTCAGACAGGCAGGCTCTGGGGGAAACAAGAGAAAGCCATTAACTAACCACAGTGTTATCTTGATTCTCTCTGAGAAAGGAGCCAGGGACGCCTAATGAACTAGCCTTAACGTTTCAAACTGAATGTGCCTCTGGGAGCTCTGCTAGAACAAACAGTGTGACAGATCAATGCTTGGTTCCTATATCAAGAGAAAAGGTTATTCGCTCCTCTAAGGAATTAGAGGATTAGTATATCTCTATGAGATACTTTCTCTCCTTTTAAAATGTAACTTTTCTTCGTATGTGAACGTATGAGTGCTGCAAAGTGGTTGGGAGGGTGTGCCTATGTGTGGAAACGTTTAAACATACTGGTTTTAAAGTTCATTACTACAGGAGATACTCCTATAAGATATAATAGCTTTTCTTTTTTTACACTTTCAATTTTTTTTTTGTTGTCGTTGCTCCACACCAGGTAGACATTTCAAATAAAATCATACAGCCTTCAATTCCTGAGCCCCAGACAGGGGTCAAGGTGCAGGTCTGCAAAGCTCACCTTTGCGGTTCAAAAATTCCTCTTGTGGCTACTAGCTGGAGATTTTCAAAAGGTGACTAGGTTTTCTAGCCAAATCCTCCAAACTATTCATTTTCTGGGAAGCTTAACTGCATCAGCTATCATTTTGAAGAATTTCTTGATATGAAGTGATGTAAAATATAAAATTCTTATCTTGTCAGTCAGTAATGGATGAGATTGAAGTGTGCTTTGTAAGTGTCGCTTGTGAGGGTGACTGAGGGGAATACCAATTGTACCCCTGTAGAAAACTGGTCTTGAGTTCCTAAATTTTAAAAGAAAGAAGAAAAAACAAAAAAGAAAGGAAAGAGAAAATAGTTTGAATCAATGCCCTAGTTTAGGAAGCCCCAGTTCAGGTCAGATTCACATATGAACTCTGCTTATATTTTTTAAGTTTATTTTTAATTAATCAATAATAACTTCCATTTGCCTGGATTCCCAGCACTTTGGGAGGTTGAGGTAGGAGGATCACCTGAGGTCAGGAGTTCAAGACCAGCCCAACCAACATAGTGAAACCACATCTCTACTAAAAATACAAAAATTAGCCAGACACAGTGGCATATGCCTGTAATCCCAGTTACTTGAGAGGCTGAGGCAGGAGAATAGCTTGAACTCAGGAGGCAGAGGTTGCGGTGAGCCGAGACTGGGCCATTGCACTCCAGCCTGGACAATAGAGTTAGAATCCATCTTAAAAAACAAAAAACAAACCTTTCATTTGAATTAGATTACAGAGATTGTTTGGGGTACTCATTTTTATCAAGCAGGGTATCTTCTACTTGTAGTACTTTGGCAATTTAGTAAACAAATATGAGAACAGGTTCTTTCTCTTCCCTTTACCTCATTCTCTCTTAGATTCCCAAGTGCACTTTTAGAATTACAACCTAAGCTGAGTTCTCTAAAAGTGAAAGACAGTGACCTATGAGTATATACAGCAGCCCCCTTTCCTGTCTCTTATCTGTTGACATGCTCACCTATGTAGCAAAGCTAATTTCTAGGGAGTAGTATAATGTATAGTCAGTATTTCTGTGAAACCTTACTACCTTGAATCCTTAAAAAGTGCATACTTCAGTCCAGCAAGTACCATTCCCATAATTTTTTCTGAGAAAATAATCAAGGAGATATGCAGAACTTCACCTATAGGAATATTCATTGCAATAGTAATAATGTTAGAATATGCACTTCCAAACTAATTACTATATCCCTACCCATATTAGGGAATCATTGTCCTACAAAGTTTCTTTTTCTTTTACTCAATACTATGTGCCTGCAGGAAAAAAAAAAAAAATCTGGTTCTTCATATAAAATTAAAAAGTAGGAAATTTATTTATTTTTTATTTTATTTTTTTTAATTTTATTTTTTATTGCATTTTAGGTTTTGGGGTACATGTGAAGAACATGCAATATTGTTGCATAGGTACACACATGGCAGTGTGATTTGTTGCCTTCCTCCCCTTCACCTATATCTGGCATTTCTCCCCATGCTCTCTCTCCCCAACTCCCCACCCCCCACAGTCCCGCCCCTATTTTCCCCCAACAGACCCCAGTGTGTGATGCTCCCCTCCCTGTGTCCATGTGTTCTCATTGTTCAACACCCGCCTATGAGTGAGAACATGAGGTGTTTGATTTTCTGTTCTTGTGTCAGTTTGCTGAGAATGATGGTTTCCAGGTTCATCATGTCCCTACAAAGGACACGAACTCATCGTTTTTTATGGCTGCATAATATTCCATGGTGTATATGTTCCACATTTTCCCTGTCCAGTCTATCAGGGCATTTGGGTTGGTTCCAGGTCTTTGCTATTGTAGACAGTGCTGCAATGAACATTCGTGTGCATGTGTCCTTATAGTAGAAAGATTTATAATCCTTTGGATATATACCCAGTAATAGGATTGCTGGGTGGAATGGAATTTCTGTTTCTAGGTCCTTGAGGAATCGCCACACTGTCTTCCACAATGGTTGAACTAGTTTACACTCCCACCAACAGTTTAAAAGTGTTCCTATTTCTCCACATCCTCTCCAGCATCTGTTGTCTCTAGATTTTTTAACGATTGCCATTCTAACTGGCGTGAGATGGTATCTCAAGGTAGTTTTGATTTGCATTTCTCTAATGACCAGTGATGATGAGCATTTTTTCCTATGTTTATTGGCCTCAAGTATGTCTTCTTTTGTAAAGTGTCTGTTCATATCCTTTGCCCACTTTTGAATGGGTTTGTTTGTTTTTTTCTTATAAATCTGTTTTAGTTCTTTGTAAATTCAGGATATCAGCCCTTTGTCAGATGGGTAGACTGCAAAAATTTTTTCCCATTCTATTGGTTGT